>CAEGAF010073673.1:0-46830 GCA_903067075.1 Micropoecilia bifurca | reverse complement strand
AGTCTGTGTGTATTTAATTTTTTTTTTTTTTGAAATTTTTTTAAAAAAAAAAAAAAAAAAAAAAAAAAAAAAAAGAAGAAAAAGAAAAGAGAAAACACACACACACACACACACACACACACACCGTGTGTGCGTCGCCGGATCTACACGGATGATGTATTCTTGCCTCAGCAGACGCGGACAAATTAGTGCCGAACATTATCGCTGCTTAATTATGAATGACCGATTAATCAAGCTAATCTAATATTCACCATTACGTTGATGTTATTAAAGTGTATCGTTGGGATGACAGAGTGGCTTCATTTGTCCTCCCCTCACTCGCCTGGTCAGACTGACAGGACACGGCAGCCTGCATGCGGCTCACCTGCACCCTGGCCTCGGTCAGGTTGATTTTCATCGCCAGCTCCTCCCGGGTGAAAACGTCTGGATAGTGAGTCTGTGCAAAGACAGCCTCCAAAGCCTCCAACTGCAGGGACACAAAACGAGGTTGCACACAACTTTCAGTTCAATTTTGTGCAACTAATTGAATGTCTATTATGTTTCTGTCTTTCTTTCTTTGAAAAGGAAAAACTCAGACTTTTAACCTTCTACTTTGTCGATCAATCTAAAACTAAATATGCAATAGCAAAGAGATAAGAAAACGTGTTTGTTTGAGGAAGACCCTCAACTTTATTGATGTCAAGGGTAAAAAACTCCAGTTTTAAACTTTGCCAACTTGTCATCGATTTTTGCGTCGCAGTGATTTTTTTTTTCTCTGCTTGTATTTTCCCAATAGCCGTCCACTCTATCGTAGTTTTGTCCTGATATTTGGCTGATGAAAAAAAACAACACAGTTATTACCTGTTGTAAGGTGAATGTTGTTCTGTTTCTGCGTTGCTTCCTCCGCAAAAACCCATCGTCGAAGTCAGTCGGGGCGTGGTTTCCAAAACCAGCGGAATTAACTGAAATCATAAAAATAACATAATAGCAGAAACAAGTGATTGACATTTTTCTTTTTTTTTAAATAAAATGTTAGACACTAGTTTTATAATTCAGCTTTGTGTATGTCTTATTTTTTTAAAACATATGGAAAATTTTAACTAACCTATTTGTTTTTAATGAAATAATAATAAAAAAAAGCCCCCCCAAAAATTGGCCAACCGATCATATTTTGTTTCCATTTGTTTCATGAAACATTGATGCGGAGAGTCTAAAGGGAACCATGACGGACTAAGAGCCATGACACCCAACATCTGTGCCCGGGACAAAGCGGGCCCCACAGCCCCGGGGCCAAACCACCAGCGCTTCTCTTCTCACCCACACAGCCAACAAACTGACACAAGCAGAGAGGGAAAATCCAGTTTAACCCTTTATATCCACCTTTGGATTTATGACAAACACAAAGCAGCCTGTTCGTTTATTTTAAATATTTTTAATTGATGTTTTTTAAATGAAGGAAACGATTTGAATTAGTTAATGAAGGGGCAAGAAAATCGTACTACTGGAAATGGCAACAACAGCAATAACGCTTTTGGGAGATTTATTTAGATGATGGAAAGATAATACGGAATGAATTAAAAAAATTAAATAAATAAAATAAGGCGGCCTGCTAGGAACAGACTGGGCGCACAGGCGCTAAGCAAAACTTCATCAGTGGAAATGTTTTAGAGTGTAGCTCACACTTTGAATGAAAACGACAAGAGAAGAGGGAGGAGAAAAAAACTCACGCGTGTTGGAGCGACAACACTCTCCGTCAAGTTGAGGCGGGCAGTGAAAGTAGAACATCCTTGATGGCGAACCTCGGAAACCTGGAACACAGAGAAAAAAGTTTCAGCCTCTCCCAAACCCCGACGTCCTCAGTGCTACTACCACTCTGATCTTACGGCAGATTAAAACAAAAACGGAGGAGACGGATTCAGAGCTGAAACCTGAACGCATCCTACCTGCAAAGTGAGGATGCTGATGAGAGTGAGTTTGCGCTCTGGAGAGAGAAAGAGGCGGCTGATGCTGCGCTCCCACTGACTCTCTGCTTGGGAGTGTCCAGATCCCTCCTGCTCTCTCCTCTCTTTCTCCAACACACACACACACACACACACACACACACACACACACACACACACACACACACACACACACACACACACACACGCACAAACTCTCTCTCTCTCTCTCTCTCTCTCTCTCTGGGAGTGTCCAGATGTCTCTATAACTGTATAACTGTCTACAGAGTGTTAAGGCTTTCAGCTAGTGTCGCAGAATCTCACGCCTAATTGGTCCTAATCGGATTATCACGGCTTTGTCTCTCTCACCCTGAACCCCTGGTGTGTGTGTGTGTGTGTGTGTGTGTGTGTGTGTGTGTGTGTGTGTGTGTGTGTGTGTGTGTGTGTGTGTGTGTGGAAAGACAGAAATAAAGGAAGAGGAAGCGGGGAGACATGCCCAAGGTGCCTAAAAAAATTCATCACAAGTGATTGTTATTTCAGAGTCAGGCATATTCCCTAACCATAAACATCCACACATACCCGCTGCACTTTTTATTTGGTTCTTTCATATATTAAAAAAAGGAGGATGACTGCTTTTGGGTTTTAGATTGACTGTCGGGCGGGTTAATTGCTCGTCAGGGTGTGTTAGGGGGTCCACTTTACAAGGGCTTGCGCATGTAGAGCACTCGCAAGGCCAAATTTTTGATTTTGTTCACAGCAAGGGGTCCCGCGATTTATTTCGCTTCCTCAGATAAATGATCTGCTGCGGGACCCTTTCAATTAGTTTTAAAGCGCTTCTGGGACGGCAGAGCGCAGACGCCATGCGTCTCTGAGGTGGAGACAAAATGAGGCTTCGAGAAGCAGCTGAAATTTAGAAGAGGAGTGCGGGATTGGACTAAACCACATAAAGTGCAGAAAATCCCTTCTAATGGCGCGTAATTGGTTCTGTAATATCATTACAGGCGGATAATGGCCAGTTACAGGGCCCCGCGCTATTAAGGGTTTCCCTGGTGTGCAGCGTTTATGTTATTAAAGGGGGAATATAATGATATTTTAGTTATTAAATGCGCGTAATTAATTTATGCACCACTGAAAATAAAGTTGTTATTATGACCTCGGTGAAGTGCGTGGAGAAAATTGAAATCAAATAAGAGTTGATAACTTTATCTCAACATTTGGTCTAGACTCTGACAGAAGCGCAGGCCTGAAGTGTGATTGTTTTCTGCCAGCGTCTTTCCTCTGAATCCTCCGATGATTACTCAAGCGCCTGCGACGACATTACAGAGCTCAGGGATTTTTTTTTCTTTTTTACAATTAGACCCAGTCTTGCTGATTTCTTGACCCGAATTAGGACCTGCACCTGAAATTTCCCAGATAACTTAAGAAATCATTATTTCTGCAGTTTTCTGATGCTGCACAACCAGAGGCTGATCTTCGTAGGGAAAATATGGCTCACTGCTCAGGGCGCTATAGGCTAGGGGACACCTCAAGCACTCATAAAAAAAGTTATCAGTTGTCTTTTTTATGTATTTGCGTGTCTGGTAAATGATAGGATTTCTGCAGGGTCTAAGACAAAAATGTAATAATCTCAGTTTTAGGCCTCAAAGAATATGTGAAGATTTTCATCAACTATTGTAAAATCAATTTTGTCATGGCTAGGATTTATGCACCACTTGCTTTTTTTCCTATTTGATTTGATTTTTACAATGTGGAACATTTTATTAACCTTTAAAAGGAGATATGACTTCTACCAGGTTGTAGCAAAAATCGCAAACTGCCCCCTGAAGCTCCTGGACATCTGATCATAATCAAATTTAATTCAACAGTTTATGAATTGGTAAAAAAGTAGGTAAAATAATTAATTGCATTCATTAGTCAAACCAAAACCAAGCTAAATGATCAAACTACAATCCTACAGTACATAAAAGCATTGCTTTGCCTTCATCAATAATGAAATCTGCTTACTTAACAGCCTTTTTCTGCTAAATGTGCCAACATTTTATAACTAGGACATTTGGTAGACTAATACAAAAAATAAATCAAATTGTAGCACACATTTTCTCCATGTGTTGTAGTTCTGGCTAAGGATTTGCTATATTACACCATGACAAAATCATTTAAGGAGCAAATAACTCTGAAAGAAGGAATTTATCTGCCTATTTTACTGCAAACCTGAGCAGAAATCTGCTCCATATGCTAGTCAATTGTTTAACACAAATAAAATCAAAACATGTTGTCACCTCTCAGTGGAGTATATTAACGTCTGACTTGAAAAACCACATATTTCAGTATCTGACTACAACCACCTATTGATATCCGTTATGATTGTTACTGCTTGGGCTGCAGCGCAAATAACTGGAGGCCCGAAGAACGACGGTTCCACAATGAGCATTTTGTCCTCGAGTTACATGTTGATAGAATTTTATTTATTTTTTAAAATTCTGACAAATCAGCCCAGACTCTAACCCGATTCCTTACATTTTTACTAAGAATTTTGAGAAATGTCAAAAATCTCAGATTAAAGTGAGAATTCTTTTTTTTAGTGAGTTTCATCCTCTTCCAAATAGTCACCATAAAATGTTACATACCCTAAACCAATGTAACTACAAATGTTAAAAACACATTCAAGTAAAACCTGATTCCTCTTACAGAAGTTTATTGCACAAAAAATATGCAAGACAGGAGATTCAATTGAAGTTAAATACAGTGACTAATTTATTACCGTATTTTGCATTTTACCTACAAAAAGGCAGGTAAAAAATTTTTTCCCCACATGAAGCAACTTAAGGTCCGTTTACCCAGACAGACGGATCAGTCATTAGAAAATTCACCAAAATCCTCTGTACTGTGATATTTATAAAGTGTCACACTTTCCCATTGATAGAAAAATATCACAAACCTAACAAAAGTGAGGTGGTTTAAGTGGAAGCAATTCATCTGGCAGCATATGAGGTAATATGGCTCGACAAAATGACACAAAAAACGAATTCAAGGATAACCAGATTAAAATGAACAAAAATCATGGAGACATGTGTAACAGTGCTGCAACTTAAGTTTCAGACCGTAATCTGGCTTTCCTAGAAAGAGTCCTTAAAGCACCATTTAAATGCTGAATTCCTGATTGATATCAAAATATCATCGCTGTTTGGCATGTATTTCACAAATAACATTTACAAAAAGACAGAAGTTTCATCATAAGAGGCTAATAGCTGGAAGATTTTTATCTTTATTTTTCCCTGTAGTTGACAGTCATTCCTCTGTGCTTCAGCGGAAGTTCTCCTTCAGCCTCCAGATGCCCGCCTGACCGGAGGTCCGGTGAAAGTCACAGATGCTCCTGAGCAGCTCTCTGAAGACGGGCGCCTGTTTCTGGGTCAGTCTGGGTTTGAAATACTCCAGCACCTCCTGCGTGGAGGCCTCGCCGTCCACACTCGCCTGGAAGGCCACAAAGTTGCGCAGATCCACCAGCAGCTCGTCGTGCTCAGTGGTGGGAGCAAGAGGAGAGCTTGTTGCTGGAGCTCCGGGGCCGTTCTCCTCCTCTTCCGCCTCTTCCTCTGCTGCTGCTCCCTGGGAGGAAGGCATAGCGATGTGGTTTCGAGCTTTCATCTTGGCCAGCAGAGACGCTGACGACAGCGGGGTCGAGTTCGAATCATCATCTGCTCCTTCGCCACTAAAATGAGCTCCTGCAGTTGGTTTCTTTGAGATAGACTTCTTCACAACAGCAGCGTCCTAAAAACAGGAAATATTTAAGGGAACGCACGAGCTTACACATCTGAAATTGACAAAGTTCAGAAACGCGTGACGCCGTTACCTTGCATTTAACAGAAGTGGCGACAGGGTGAGCAGACGACGTGACTAAGAGCGAATTCTTCTTTTGTCCAAAACGTTTTCTGAGAAAAAAAAAGCAAAATATAATGTTTGAAGTGGAACAAGCAAAGCTCCTGGTAAACTCAGCAGGAATGAGGACACTCACTTAGTAGGCGGAGGAGGAGGAGGTCTGTTATAAGGCAGTCTGCACTGCTGCCGAGAAACCTTAAGGGCTTTGAGTGCATCTTTAGCCACCCTGTTGGCTTCTGCTTCCACTAGAACATAGTCCGGGTTGGATGACTCCATGATGCTGTCATGTTGCATCACACTGTGGATACCTGAGGAAGACCAAGTAGGATGAATAACCCGACCAAACATGAGATACCCGTTAAATATTACAGAAGCGCATTGTGCCTACCGGATTTCCTGAAGAGCTTTGCCAAGACGTAATCGTCGGATTTCTTCTGGTCTTCTGTCGAAGTCTCTTCGTTTTCTTGTTTATTGAAAGTGCGTTTCTTCACCAGATGAGAGATGCGCTGCCCTTCGAACCGAGCGTCCCGGGAGTGCTTCCGTCTCTTATGCCTGTGTTTGTCCGTACTCGTGGAGTCGCAGTGCTTTCTCTTTTCCCTGTGCTTTCCTTTGTCTTTGTCTCTGTGCTGGTGGCAGCTGGTCGAAGTCGGGCTTTTGTTTGCTCTCTCAACTGAACCCGAGTCGTTACCATCTCTTACAAGAAGCATATTTGGAGTATTGCTCATCTCTATATCTTTTGAATTCTGGTTTGCGCTCTGACTGACTATTGGCGTGTTTGATTTACCCTGAGAGTTTCCACTGGATGGAGATATGCTGGAGTGTCCTAATGATAACGAGTTTCTGTTCTCTGCACTGGATTCTCTCTGTTTTCCTGGAGACCGTCTATAATCATGGCTGAAACCGTTGATGGAGGGCAAGGACTTTAACCTATCAGGTTTCTTTGGTACTTTGACGTCAGATCCCGTGCCTGTTTAAAGACAAAAACTTAACTTGGTAAGTTTGTTCTTTCATCTTGTTTGGAAGATTACTATAGATGCATCTCTATTAAATAGAATATCCACAAACATTTCATTTATTTTACTAATTCAACTCAAAAAGTGAAATTGATGCATTGCATTGTGACGTATCTGAAGTGTTTTTATGTTAACCTTTGATGACTATGGCTTTCAAAATGTACTGTCACTGACAATTTTATTATCATAAAATTACTACAGAAATATTAAATGTTGACTCCACATGGGTCATGTCATCTGCTGGATTTGACCCACTGTGTATTTTCAAGTCCAAAAGTCTGAGCCAACATCTACTAGGACATTTTGGACAACTTCATTCTTCCCTCAGTCGACAAGTTTTATGCAGACATTGATTTCGTTGTCCAACAGGATTTGGCTCCAGCCTACACAGTCAAAAGTACCAATAAAGACCATGGGCACTGTGATTCACTGACCAGCAGACAGAGACCTAAATCTCACCCATAATCTATGAAGTATTTTCAGGAGGACGATGAGTATTACCAAACACAATGATACAGAGAAGATGAAGGCGGCCACTAAAACATGGGCTGCCTTAAAATCTCCACATAGCATCAAGCTAATCACCAGCTTTGATGCAGCAATTCATGCAAAAAATAAAGTCCTGAAAGAGTATACTCTATAATACTTATGGAGTATATTTTCTTCATTTTGTGATAGTCTAAGTTTCTAAGAAACTGATTTTTGTGGTTTTCATTATCTGTAAGCCACAATCATCAAAAATGATCAGAAATAAACACATGACAAATAAACACTGCATTACATTTATACATAATTTTCACTTTTTCAGTTGAATAACTACAGTAAATTACTCTTTTGATTGTCTTCTAACAAATTTAAATGTGCCAGCATATAGTTTTTACCATAAAAAGCACCATAAAACGTTTCTCTGGTAACAGAACAGACAGACAGACAGACCTGCAAATATGGCACTGGTCTCTGTTCCCTGCGTTCCGTCGGGATCAGCCAAAGTAAAAAGCTCGTAGATGTCATTAGACTTGAAGAACCGTCTTTGTTTGGGATCCTTCAGAACACGATTGGTGAGAAATTGCTTGAAGATTTGCCTGGATGGCAACAGATATAATACAGAATTAGACACTTGTATCTAATTAGTTTTTCCTTTTTAACTCAGCAGGCAATTTTGATCATGTCACCGCAGAGTAGTTTGGCTGATGGATGAGAAAATTAAATAAGTTCACTGCTGCAGGTATCAAAATAGAATCCCTGCAGCTCTTCAATCTGCTTTTTTTTTTTTTTTCCGAGAGCTCCGCACCGACACAAGCCAAACACAGCAACAGTTTCAGACTCCTCAATTGGCCATTTAATATTGCAGGAAAGCGTTTCAATTACTGAGAAGTGGGACAGTGCAAATAGTAAAACCGAACTGAGGTGAGCAGTAAGAAACAGGGATCTGTGAGGTCAGAGGGAACAAAACCAAACACAAAAATGTGTTAAAATCTCAGGCTTTCTGGATTATGTGTGTGTAATAGGGCTGTGTAATTATATCGACTTTGCGATATATATCAATATTTTCTTTCCTAGAAAAAAAAAATCGATATTCATCCGCAAGTATCGTAGCATCCAACTGTCACCTTGCTCACTCACTGCTTGCTTCACTGGGAGAGTGATCAGGTCATCAGGCTTAGAGTGATTCCTTCAGATGTTAAGTGTCAAGGTTAAAAAGGTATCAAACTATTCAGAGCAGGNTTAAGTCTGTGTCCAACCAGAGCCAGGTATTGTGTAGTTGGTGCTTTTAATCAGTTTTCAGTTAAATTAATTCAATCACTCTGTCCCTCTAAAATCTTTCAGAAAATAGCAAAAGTGTATTACATTGTATCATTTGCTGAATATAGTAATATTTATTGTATCGTGAGCAGAATATCGGGTATCGTATCGCATCGTGAGATTATTCTATCACTACAGCCCTAGTGTGTGATAAAGGGTGATCACATACATGTTTAAAGTGGCAATTAAATCACCTGTGGTAGATTTTCTCTTCAATGGTCCCTGCAGTCAGCAGCCTGTAGATTGTTACCTGCTGCTTTTGACCTATCCTCCATGCTCGCTCTCGAGCCTGTGAACGACAGATCGCATCGCATCAAATCAAGCAGACAGTCAGCATGAAAGACGGAAATGCTCAGCATTGAGAAGCAGCTACGGCAAGAGAGACAAACATGTAAATATGAATATCTGGAAGAAAATAAAGGCAGGTAAAATAGAAAGGGTCAAGCGTTTGATTGGTAACGCTAGTAGAAATGCCATTTGTATCCATCCGTCTTTTATAAACAAAAGTTTGCATTAATTTGTTTTCAGCACCAATGACTTTTTCAATCAGATTTAGGTCTGGAGTTTAACTGGGCCATGAATAAGCTTTGAACTAAACCATTCAGTTGTAGTTCTGTGGGTTTGTTTAGTGTTGCTGCACCATTGACAGGTCAACCTTAAGTCTCAAGTCTTCTGCAGCATTTCATGGTTTTATTCCTGATTGCCGTTCATTTAGCTTCATTCATTTTTCTTTAAATTCCGACAAAATGTCCTGTTCCTGGTGAATGAAAGCGTCCCTGCAGCATGATACTGCCACCACCACGTCTTGCATGAAATCACGTTTTGCATCAAGTCCTAAACAGCTACTCTTTCCTCTCCTCTGACTGGAGGACTGTCTTCCATGTTTGCTGCGTCCTCTTTATGTGGCAATTCGCCACACGGTATGCCAGGTAAGCTCTCCTGTTGACACACCTGAGCGATGGATACCTGCAGCTCCTGCAGTGTTACCACAGGTCTCCTGACTGATTAGGTATGGAACTGATTAGGGAATTTTTTTTTGCTGAACAGTCATGTCTCGGCATGTTTGCAGATCTTTCAAACTCCTTGTCAGATGTCCACAAAGTGGGATGTGGTTTTAAAACCTAAATCTGCTTTAAACTTCTCCAAATCTTGATCCCTGACCTGTCTAGCTGGGTTTCTTGGTCTTTAAGATGTTTGTTCACTAATGAGCTCTGAGGCCTTCACAGACCTGGATTTACGCTAATTACACACAGGAGGACTACATATTAGGTGACTTCTGAAGGCATTAACCAGAAGTTGCATTTATTTCCCAATTGAAAATATGTACATACAAGAAAATAAAACTGTAGTTTGTTGTGAAAAAGTTTAAGAGGCATGGCTACTCTAGAGAGGCTCTATTGGCCCACCAGAGTAATAATCCAGCTGCTAAGTGTTTTATTTGAATTATAGTATGCAAGTGTCCAACCTGTGTGTCGGTGCTCGGGTTCCAGTCTGGGTCATAAATGATAACTCTGTTGGCTCCAGTCAGATTGACTCCCAGACCACCAACTTTAGTGGTCAGCAGGAAGATAAAAATGGATTTGTCCTGTAACAAAGCGGGGCCGGGGTAAAAACGTCAGTGGTTAATAAGCAGCATTTCAACGGCTTTTACACACATTATTCTGATAATCATTGGCAAAAATCGCACTTCATCACAACATTTCAAACTGCTGACATTAATAAAGGTGTGCATCCTTTTAGAGCACTAAGCAATAATTAAAACGCATTACAGTTCTAAAGCACCTTTAAAGATAAACGTGCGCCAAGCGATATTTCCACTAATCACACACAAGATTAAAGAAGAAATTCCACTCTGAACAACAGATTGCACATCAATTAGTGTCTCCACCTCAGGCTGAGCAGCGGTCCACTGCAGCACTGTGTCCCTAAGGACGGGATTTTCATGGGAAACACTCAGAGCCATTAGGGAAGGTTAATCCTTACCTCGTTGTAGCGAGCAATGAGCGGCTGTCGGGAAGCAATCGCGGTCGTGCCGTCCATTTTCAGGTACGAGTATTCCTTCTCCCTCACAAACACCTCCAAGATGTCCAGCATCTGCACACGAGGGAGATGGTGAAGAAAGACACGGGGATAAGGGGGGAGGAGAGAGCAGGGTTTGAGGTCTGGATTAGCTCTAAAAGGATTAGAGCAGATTAATATTACATGGACAGAGATGCCGACAGGGAGGGTCTCAGGTTCCCTCTGAGGTTTAATCTCATTGGTATTGACTGCAACAGCTGGGGCCTCTGTCACATGCACACACTTCCTCTGTATACGAAACACTTACGCCAGGAAATGTGACGTCACGATCTAATAAGAACAGAAAAGTTAACTCTTTATACTACAGGGTTCCGACAGATTTTTGATCTCTAAATTTTGCACAGAGAATTTTGGATACAAATACAAAACTTCTTGACGAGACTGTTTTATTGTGATCAGGATTTAAAAAGAGAGAAACGGCAGAAATAAGGAGTGACTGACAGATTTTTTTACTTTTTCAAAGGAAATAGTCTGAAAATGTAAATATTATTCAGTACCCTCTTTCTTCCTCCTGATAAATTCCTAAATCAAATTCTTTACAAAAAGAAGGAAGTATTTGTGTTTGAGTTCCTGACCTGTCTGGACTGAGTGAAGAGCAGGACCCGCTGGCCCTGCTTGAACCAGAGGCGCAGCAGCGACTCAACCACCATCAGCTTGCCCGAGCGTTTCCAGAAGCCAAAGTGTTCCTCCTCGGTCAGCTGGTCCTCTGGGATTCCCCTCAGGATTCGCGGCCCGCCGGAGAAAAGGTCTGGGTGGTTGCAGATCTTACGCAGCGCAATCAAACCCGAGAAAACCTACGGAGCAGAGAAACTGTTCGTTTTAAGGCTGTGCAGTGCTGCGCTTTTAAACAAATAAGCCCATTTACTTTAGTCAACAGGAATGAATTAAATTATTTATTTACAAACAATAAAGGCTGTGTTTCATGATGAGGGCCCAGTGGTCACTGCATTAGTAATGGTGGTTAATGGACTGAGAGTGACCACTGAATACATCTACAGTGTGTGTATGTGTGTGTGTGTGTGTGTGTGTGTGTGTGCAAACAATCTGGTCACCCATGGCTCTTCAACCACGTCCAGTTGGTCAGTTGTGATAAATGGGATCTTCTATCTCATTTATGAAAATGTACAAGTTAGGATATTTCAGAAGTAAGATTCATGTGGATTTTTCATTTAATTCCTCGGTGCTGCTAATCTCCATGGGCTTCGTTTTAAATATGAATCCAAAAGCCTCAGAACTGAAGATATGTAGGTTCATCAGAAAGAAATAAAGAAAGAGCCACTTGTTTGGCTCACATTCTTGGCTCTGATCAAGAGTTTGAGGAATTTTTCCTCATTCCTACAAGCTGAACAAGACAAAAATATCCAGTATTTCTGGTCTGAGAACACATGAAATTTTGATTAAATAAGATCAGACAAATTTAAGCGACACAATCTTGGCTATAAGAGACATGGTTTTTAATTCCTTAATTTTGAGTTGGATTAAAAATGTATACTTTTATAAAAAAACTTGCAACAATTTTTTTCTCCCCTGTGTGTTGTAGTCCTGGCTCAAACCTCAGAAACTCAAATCTCAAAGTCAGACTTTGAGATTTGAGCAGTTCAACTTTAAGACGTTGAACTGCTGGTGAGATCAGATGATTTCACCAGCATTTTCATTTCATATATTTTATCCATTTTCTTTTAATTCATTTGTGTTACATTTATTTCATATTTTTTCTACTTTTTCACTTCATTTATTGTTTGGCATTCAGTCAAGTGATAAAATGTTCAGATTTGATGATTAATTCCAGCAAAAAGCAAAGAATATGTTTAACTCTTAAAGCTAAACATACAAGATTAGAGATTTAAGGCGAAAGCAACATACATCCTGAAAAAGAGAATTAAAAGGAGTTCCGGAAACCAGAATTATGATATTTTATATATTTTATGAGTTTTGAATGAGACTTACCTGCATGTCACCATTTAGTATTTGGTAGACTTCTTTGGAATCTAAGAAGCTTTGATAAACCTGCCGCTGCTCCTCTGTTAATCTGCAGAACAGCACCTGTACACACAAACACATCAGGTCAGAGTAACGGGCAGCGAATGTCCACTTTAAAGGCCCCTGATGAAGTGAAGTGAGTGAAAGGAGAAATTAGTGGGGGCAATGTGATTTTGTTTTGTTGTTGTTGTTGAAGAAGAAAACATCTTCCTGTGGGACTGATTTAATGAGCTGAAGTGGACTGAGCAGTCAAGCAGCATCAGCCACGAGGACAGACCAGAGACCAGCCACTTTAATGAATACCAGCCCCTTTTACTTTACAGGGACTTTATTAGCTGGCTTCACCTGACAGGAACCAGGCAAGGTCATGAGGCGCTCAAAGGCCTGAAACGTAGCAGAAAAACAGCGACACAGCGGAGAGGATTTAGGTTTGAGGAGTACCTGTTCGTTTTTGTCAGGCAAGGAGAGGTTGGCCTTGACGTCATCCTTCATTCTCCTGAGCAGGTAAGGATTTATTGTGTCCCTCAACACACACGCACACTTGAACGCCGTCTGGACCTGCAAAAAAAAAAAATCGCAACCGGCAAATCTCAGAGATGAACAAGCACTTCAAAGCGTTCAGACTTCACGGTTTGAGTGGCTTGATTGTCTCATTTTGTCCCTCGCGTTGCTGTCCCTCTCAGGACGGCCTGTAAACACTGACCAGGACATTTTCACTCTCAGGGGACTCGCGCCCGCCCTCCTCTTTCATCCCTGGGACTTATCAGCTTTATTGGAAACAGAGGGGGGGCTCCTGGTTCCATCCCTAAGAACCCCCGCTGTAAACATTCTGCTACACTTTATCTAAAGCTAGCGCTAAAAGCCAGTTAGCCTTTTAAACATTAACTCACTGGGGGGTCAGCAGGGGGGATCAAAGACACCACTGGCGATGCTGGAGGGGAAAATAAAAAGGAGGGATTCGGAGCTAAATGGAGGCCAGAGTGGGAAAGAATCAGAGGAGGGAATCAGAGGATCCAGCGATCTCAGCACAAGCTGCTGAGTGGAGCCACACGGGGCTGCAAGCAACACGCTCCGATAATGGATCCCATTTCCACACACTCATCAAGTCCAGCCCCAAACACGTATGTTTTCACACACGTCTGCCTGGACATACATATACGTGCTTTTTATGTAGCATCGAGCAGCTGCTCTGCTGCTCTGCGACTTTCAAGATTAGGATAAAGCAGCAGAGCTTTGCCCTCTCTGACCATTTAATAACATTAATAATTAGTAAAGGTTTTTATTATCGACAGCGGAAGAAGCATCAATAGCCATCTTAAATAATTAAATCTATACAGTCAGTGGGTTATTAACGATTAGACGCTAATGACAAAGAGCTACAATTTAGCTCGCTGGCGCTTTACTTTATCCTCTTCCACTCTCACACATTAGGGAAGAACTCAAGTTCCTTTGCACAGACCTACATTATCCAGGCTTAATAGCTCTGATGCTCCACTCTCCTTCCTTCTGACCGGCTTCTGTCCAGCCACGCAGAAGTGTGCAGAAATGCCTTCATGTGAGTTGGCTCGCCACTTCTCCTTGTCGTCAAGTTAAAAGGGATTGAACGCCTGACAGGCCAACTTCAGGTCACGTACCTGGACAGGTGACGCGTTGCTGTATCCTCCCATGGTTATTGGCACAGAAAACTGCTCCATGAAGACAGGAAGCGTCCCTAGTTTGCCAGGGAAGACGAAGTCAAACAGAGACCACAGCTCCTTCAAGTTGTTCTGCATCGGGGAGCCGGACAGGATGAATCTGTGAGGAGTGCGAAACTACAGGGAAGAAAGCAAGAATACGAGTCCGCATATTAACGACACGATTAATGGCAGAAAAACTCCTCAAGGCTTGTTATTGCCTCCCATCGATCATCTGTTGATGCTTTAAAAGGAGCAGCGGCACGTCGACTACACAGTGGTCCTGCTTTTGTCTTTTTTCTCCCTCTTTTTCTTGACTTACTTTCACTTTAATTAAAGCAAATAAGGATAAAATAAACTGAAATCTATTTTACTCTTAAAAATGTACTTCTCTTTGTGATGAACTAGTGAGTTTGCTGATTGTTGGAGGGTTATCTGTTTTACGCAGACAGAGACTTTGATGTAGACAAAGCTTAAACACAATTTGATATGTTTTTGATTATTTTTGTAAAATGAAAGCATTTGGAATATTTTTTCACCTAATCTAAGTTGCCTTTGAATATTCTCATGATGGCTTCCACTTTTCACACTGAAAACGTATTTATACTGCAAAGAAGAAACTTCAGATCATTTACCTACTACCTGTAAAAGATGGAACCTTACTGAACTTTGTGCATCCTCATTAATGTCTATGTCTGTGTGTGTGTGTGTGTGTGAGTGACTGATACCTGTTTGCAGGCGACGGTGACCCCAGCATTTGGGTTCCTGATCTTGTGGCCCTCATCCAGTATAACATAGTGCCAGTCGTAGCGCTGTAAGATGTCTTGCAAATTTCTCACAGCTGAATACGATGTGATCAGGATGCCATGACACGCTGCGATCTCTGGAATCAACTTTTCCTGCAGCAAAGAAATAAAAAAGTATATATTTTTTAATTTTCTATACTGTAAATGATGAGCACTGGAAGGGAAAACCCAGACTGGAACCAAACCTCTCTACATACAGACCTCTAGTGCCTAACAGAGGACATTAAACATTTTAAGCTAAAATATGGACACCAGCACACACACAGAAATAAAAACATTACCTTGTTGCTGGTGAAAGAGCCGGTTTCGTGCAGGACCGCCACTCTGAAAGGAGGCCACCAGGTGTGGAACTCCTTCACCCACTGGTGCATCACAGTGGCTGGGCACACGATCACCATTGGACCTAAACCGACGTATCTGGAACCAAGGACAGGAGAGAAATGTTTCAGCCCGGCTGGTGATCGAGAGGCAAATGAAAGACGGGAAAATGAGCTCAGTTTGCGCGCAACTTTATACTTCTTAGAGAAACAACAAAAAGTTTTCCTGCAACTGTGTCTCTAACTTAAGAATCAAAGGAATTAATGGGACATATCCTCAGCTCTTCTGTAAAGATTTACAATACCATTGTCAAACACACACCAACATGTACTAATGGGCTGGTATGAGCCTCTGACTGGTGGAAGCTATTGATACTGGGCCATAATTGAGTTTGCAAACAATCAATTTGTGGGCGTCTGTAGTAGACACAGTATTGACCATCTGGGAGACTCCACCCATCGGACGCACAAAGTGTCATTTGTGCAACGAAACCCGATTATCTCCAGCACCGCGCCGCGCTTTCTGTGGCTGATTAGCCGTCCCGCACCTTCCCCGCCTACATTTCACGAGTCAAAACGTTCGGTTTAGGAAGCCGTGAAGACGCTAACGGTCTTCCTCAGACACACGCAGGCAGAGCGTAAGTGTTTTCTCTTATGTCTGCAGTAAGAAAGTGAGGAGTCTGATAATTGAAACACGTTTAATAATTCAGACGAACACTCTCAAGCAGAAATCCTCCTGATCAAATATTCATACCATACAGACACACAGTCTCTGGACACAGTTTATTTGTGCAAGTGTGTGGTGTGTGTGTGTTGTGTGTGTGTGTGTGTGTGTGTGTGTGTATATATGTGTGTGTGTGTACCTGTAGTTGGACCCTCTAGTCCTCAGTTTACTGTAGCTTAGTCCTGCCAGAAAGCTGATGACCTGGATGGTTTTGCCCAATCCCATCTCGTCTCCCAGGATGCCTCCTGCCTGCTGACAGTGGAGTTCCCACATCCACCGCACACCGGTCTGCTGGTACCTAGAGGTGTTATTAATATGTTGCAGGGACCAAACACATCCAAGTTAACAGATGTTAAGGAGTCGGCTGACAAAACACACACATTCCCCCGACAGATTTTTATATTTTGTTTTGCAACCACTAATAAAACATCAATGAGCCCATTTGTTTCTTTCCAAGTTGTCAAAAATATTTCTGGTTATTATCATCCTATAAAGGACAACTAAAGCCGCGGAAGAACTCTATGAGAAAGTACACTGATAACATTAGTTGACATATAGTTTGTGAGTATTTGTGGATGTCTTATAATCTTCCTAATTGTAAATGTTCACACTGAACCTACTTGTAGAGCTTTTTCCAGAGGAAACCAGGAACTTTGAAGCCTTCGTCAAACTCTGCGTCACTGTCGTCTGTCAGCTCCTCCCCTCTTTCTCGCTTCTCCTCTCGTTCTCGGATCCGCTGTCGCTTCCATTTCCTGAAACGACAAGGAAATTGATAACGAGCATGTCTGCACACCGAATCAGTGCACATAGAACAGCAATTATATTTACTTAAGAATCTGCCACGCACTTTTGTTCCATAAAATGCACCGACTGATTACAGACATGTGGCTGTTTTCATATGTTAGCGGACCGTAAACACTTACGCTGAGCACAGGGGAGACTTTGCAACAAAAGAAGTTATTTTAAAGAGGAGAGTCTTAACAGTGCAGGGGAGAGGGCAGTTAAAGGCACAGTCGTCATGCAGCAAATGAAGATTGATACAGACAATTAGCAGTGTGAGTTCCCCAGAAAGGTGTGAGGTGTGCAGGATAAGAATCCATCTTCATTTGGGTCTGGTCCTGTCACTCTGTTACAAAACCGGTCCTTTAGCTGGGCCTGTGAGACCGCACTCTCTAATTAAGTCAAGACTAAGCATTGGTTCAGTTAATTACACTTTTCTGCCCCCACCCCGCTTCACCCCGTACAACCCAACCAGAAATCCAGCCCACTCTAATAATATCATTCTTCACATGAGCCCAGCCTCACCACCGTGACATGTCTGCCCATTTGTATTGACATTTAGTTGCTGGGAGTCGAGAAAAATACGTTGTGCCAACACAATTTATTTGGCAGCTATAAATATGAAATCTCATTAGGGCTGCTCTTCCATTTATTTGAGCATCGGGGTGAATGAGAGCATAAAACCATGTGCAGAAGGATAATTAGGCCAGTGCAAGAGCAGAGAGTGAAGAGTGGAACCGAGAGTGAATTTGCTTAGTCAAGAAACAGCTGCCAATCTCATCTGGGATTAACTCTCTCTCTCTCTGTGTTTCTCTGCACTACAGAGCCAGCAAAACCAACTGCTTTTCACCTTAAATAAAGTCAAGAACAATAGACCATTTACACAATTGCCATCGCAAATTCGATGCAAAAAAAAAAAAAAAGGTAAAAATCTTTTCCTGGTTGAGAATTTACAAATGTGACTTGATACATAAAACCAGCTGATATTTTTTTTTTTTACCTCTGCATACACTCGTAATTTAGGAGAACTAGTCTTACCTTATTCGCTGCCTGTAGTAGTCCACATCCCCGTCGTCTTTATATTTTTTTGATCTACCCCGGTTATTGTAATCGTCGTCATCTGAACTCTCAGGGGAATATTCATCCTCACTGTCGTTTTTCTTCATTTTCTTCCTTCCTGTCCCCACAGTTTTCTTCTTGTATGGTTTTAGTTCATACTCATCGTCCTCGTTGCTATCCCCAAAGCCCTCTTCCATGGCTTCCCTCTCCTCCTGGTCCAAGTCCAGTCCCTCATCACCGGGCAGGTACTCTGACCCCTCGCTGTCTGTCTGTTCTCCCTCTGTGTGCCATTTCCTCCGAGGCTTTGGAAGCTTTGGCTCAGTTTTGGGTCGAGCCTTTGGATGAGTTTTCAAAGCATTTATCTGCAGCTTTCGCATGCGCTTCTTCAGTTTTTTGTCCTTGGACGAGGAAACGGTTTTTCCTGTTTTGGTCCTCTCATAAACGTGGAGTGCAGAACTTTTCTTCTTCTTCTTAAGAAGAGGTACCTTCTTCCGCTCTGTGGCCAACTTGGCCTGGTCCGCCAGGTACTGGTCAAACGCAGAGTTCTCAGCCAGCATCAGTTTCCGAGGCTCCTTCTTTACCTCCTTCTGTGGGATTCGGGTGCCGAAAGGAGTCATGTGACCTTTCCGGATGAGTTCCTCCCATTCGGTCTCCTGTGCCGGCATGAGCATGCTGCCCAGCGTGGATGGTCCAGATTCTGATAAAACACACAAAAATGCAGAGTTAGATACACTGATATCTAACAAGTTCGTCTTCTTCCCCTAGTGTCCCTGATTGCCAAAGAGCACACATTGTCCTAATTTTAGCATGAAGAAAACAAACAGTAAACTTGGTGACAGTTTTCAACCAGTAATCTGAATGACACTAAATAGTGCAAATATGAATAACAGTAACAATATAAAAGATTATAAAAATGATTTTTCCTAGAAACTGCCAATAGTAGAGCAGGGCGTTATTTTTTTAACTAACTAAATGTGTTAACTGCTTGTCATTCAGCCTCACCAGCTACAGTATATATTAATTTTATTGCATTGCATAACTGTTGCTCTGTTTTCATGTTAGATAAAAATCTTTTATCTCCATCACAACTAATCGGCAGCAGCAAACAGGATCCCAAGTCCTTTAGAAATGTGTGATGACACAGCTGACTGGAAACAAACCACAGGTGAAAATTCAACATCATAGTGACAATAAAAAGAAAAAGTCTAATATCAGATTTCATTTTTTTTAAAAAAATGTTTTATGTTATTTTCTCTCTCCCAAGTAAAGCCAAACATCTATAAAAACAGTAAATCTGTAGAAAATGGGAATCATATGTTGTGATTAGGCAAAATTCTTTTGTGCTTTAAGTGCACTCATTTTCAGCTATGGATAATTTTAATATGGCTAATTTTGCTAGTTAGTCCCTTTCAGATAGTTTTTGTTTTATGTAGAAATATTTCAATATATATCAATACATATATATATATATATATATATATATATATATATATATAAATCACATAAAACAACTCTCAGCAGTGTATACATTGCTTAGAAAGTACATGTGAAAGCAGTGAAATGTAAAAACATAAAACACATCACCTTCTTCTCCATCATCTTCTGCCAACAGCTCAGCTTCCACTCTCTGAATGTCCTCTCCTCCCAGTATGGCCTGAAGTCGCTTCTGCTTCGCTCTTACTTTTTTCAGCTGTTTCTCCTGAAACACATTTTTTTGTGCAATTATTGTCACTGTTTTTATTGATCAGATATTTGGTGTGGAACGTACATATATCAGGTTTACCTTATTTTCCTTCTGTCGTTTTACAGACTCGATTTTCCTGCTGATATCCTTGCTGGAGGCTGCATAGGGAGACAGCTGCTCAATAATCTTGTTGATGTGTTTTAAAGATGCTGTAACAGACCTGCAAGACACACGAGCAAAGCAGAATAAGCCTTGCCGGTAAACTGTTGACTTTATTGATGTTTAAAGATAAAAATGACACAGACATACAAACATTCTATACAGGTAAAAATTCCATATTTTCCAGAAATTTAAATGGATGGATGGATAGAACAACAGCTAAATGGATGGGCAAACAAGTAAATGGATAGAAGAATAAAACATTCAGACAATAGAACTAACGCCTATGCACATTTTTTCATAGATTTTTTTTCCACACATACCCAGACCTGGAAGAAAATATTAATAAGCCTTCATACTTTCACATCACACAAGTTTTTTTTTTGCATGTGACCTTATTTTTTTTCTACATATTGGTTGCTAAACACATATATAACAGTTGTTTTCTCATGAAAATGTCAATAAAACACTTCATTAAAACATAAAATCATGATAAAGAACCAAGTCAAGCCATTTACAAACAGTGTTTCTCACCGGACGTCATCTAGCACAGACTGGTACTCCTTCTCAGCCTCAGCTTTCGCCGCAGCCTGACTCGCTTCATGGATCGCCTCATCCACTTGCTGCAGAACACCTTGCTCGAGGA
Source organism: Micropoecilia bifurca (assembly GCA_903067075.1). Lineage (NCBI taxonomy): Eukaryota > Metazoa > Chordata > Actinopteri > Cyprinodontiformes > Poeciliidae > Micropoecilia > Micropoecilia bifurca. The sequence continues at coordinate 26,315 of CAEGAF010073673.1, read as the reverse complement.
CATCCTGATCATACACAAACACACCAAGGCCTTGCAGCTCGTCTGCTCCGGAGCTGGCAGATGCCACTTGGATGCGCTGACGGTCGATCTGCAGCAAGGTCCCTGACCGCTTGCCAGCTAGACGTGCCACACATATCATATCAATAGATTAATTTAATCCGTTTTTGAGATTTTCTTTTAATTACACCAGGTATTCCTGCCAACGCATAGCACAGCTTACCACTGTTACCTTCCCCAGGTCCAGTGCTGGCAGGGTAGGCTGCAGCCGCCTCAGAACCATGACCGTTCTCAGGGAAAGTACAGAGTGCAGAACCTCTTGCAGATCCATCCTCCTCCAAACCTCCAGGAGTGAGAGCAGCACTAACCGGGCTGGAGAAGGAGGAGGACGCCTGGGGCTCTGCAGCTTCTACAGGCATGTTGATGATGAAGCTGCAAACAGAGCAATTAGGACGTGAAAATACGTTCCAAATGTTAAACAACACGATCCTTTAAGTATATATGAACAATAAAACTGAAGAAAATCAATGATGGTCTATGTTATATATTACATTGTCCAAAAGAGACATTTGCAAGTAGTTGACAATCAGCAGCACTAAACGTTAGCTTCTCATACAATACATGAACTGCTTTTGAAACATATCAATTATTAAGGGATCATTAACACATAAAGACTGAATAACTTTATAGCACCGGTACTAACCACTTTGTATAAGAGAGAACAGAACAACATTTGAAGTTACAGTGTGAATATAAAAGAGAAATATACGTCAGATCATGTCACGGTCTTCTTTTGTTTATATGGCTGTGCTTATGTGCTAGCCGGCTAAGCTAACAGAGAGCGGAAAACATCATCAGCTGTTCGGCTAAGATCGCTAATCTGCTGCTCAGCCTCAGTTAGCTAATCATAAACTACAGGACAAATAAAACATCACGACTGTCTGTAATAACGTCGGTACATCAAATACAGTCACCAAGCAACGATTTAAAATGTCACTCACAAGATATGTAGTTACACAATATCACCAGTTCGTATTATGTCATGTTGCTTGCTAGGCTTCCTCAAAGCTTCCGGGCGTAGACAGACGTCCCATGAGCGTCGATCGTACGTCATCGTGGCGTGGCTGCCATGTTGCGATTGGCATTTTGTTTTTGAAAGGTCACAGTAAGTTTCAGTCAAACTTTCTGTTGTGAAACTGCAATGCATTAGGAGGATAAGTCCAATATTCTTACAGTACATGATAAATAAAGAAAACATCTAATTCTAGATGTGTTATAGATCATGCCAAATACCGCTACATATCCGGATAAAAATACAGTTCGACCAGTGTTTTGCTGTTTATTTTTAATATGCAACAGTTAACATAAACTGCTAATTTGAAGACAATTTCTTCGAATAAAAAGGAAGGTATAGTCTTCTGCTTTTTTAGGGGCATCTCTACCCCAACTTGCATTGGCTTGCAAGGTGAACTTGCCACCCACAATATGACGAAACGCAGTTATTAAAAACTGTTTTTTTACAGCATTTATGTCACTTGACCTCTAGATGGCACCACAAAACAGTTTATTGTAGTTATAGATGACCCGGCTAGACCTTAAACCATAGACCTAAACAAGTGGCTCTGCACGAATCTTAGTGGAAGTGAAATTGAGCTGGAAGTGTATGCTTTATTTATTTAAACGTATGTTACTTGTTTTTACTATTTTACAGTTTTATAAAGTCGTTAATTTCTTGGTGTAAATTTGCCATGTGTTTCTAATTTTCTCCTCTGTGACTGTTTGATCTATTATGTTGTAATTAGGCAAATATATGGGATTAAATGCTGTAATGTTGTTTCATACCACCGACCTCCCAGGGACTGCAAATGGAAATTGGTCTCTGTGGCTAATTATTCTGAATCAAATGAAAAGCACAATTGAGTTAAATAAAGCAAAGTAAGGTTATCAACTCACAATAAATGTGCGGAAGACTGATGGAATGTGGTGTGGATTTACCTTTAGAGGGTTTCTAAATATAATTGGTTGCAAACTTTTTGGTGAAACAATTGAAAAGGTAGAATGAGAAATTTTTTGTTGTGTTGTACATTTATCTGTGTTATGTATAAACCACTTTGGAAGAAGATTAATTGATCAACCTGCATTGTTCTGGCCACACCTTGAAAAATGCACAGCAAACACTAAAGAACAAAGAAATAGTTTCTCTGCAAAAACACTTAGTTAAAATGTTCCAGTTCTTGCAGACCATGCATGTTGCAAATTTAAATATTGCCAAGTATTAGCATTCTGAGAGGAAGTTTATTTCCAGTTTCTTGCAACAATAAATGAAAGACTTAATTAAAAATATCTTCCCTGCCTTGCAGTGGGGCACTTAAGTAGAGTAAAGTTATCTTTACAAATTGCATTATCTGTATAAGCAAACAGAGCTATATAGGGGTACGTTGCTGTCACACTTGGATTAGAAAGTGCTGCTCGATGTGGGTCGCCTTCAGTGGAATTTCTCCAGAGAAGCTGGAGGGAATTTAGATTTAAAAAGTACTGAACCACATAAAAAAAAAATGTGTGTCATAGCAAGATGTGGAAGTTTAATTTGTGGAGGAGCTTGTAGTGCTGAAGAGATCAGGTTATCAAAAGATGTCTTACAGATATATAAACTTAAATAAACTGCCCAGCTTGAGATAAATCACCTATGATCAGAAATAGCAAATGAATCCCTTCACACAATGTTGTTACTGTTTGGTTGAGCTGCAAGGCGGAATGTATGTAAACCAGTGGATATAAACCACCATCTTTCACATTGCCAGCCACTACTCAACAACCTCTATCTCCTGTGAGGAGGAGATAATATTTATGAATTGGTTGTGTTTTCATCACATCGTAATTTAGGCAGATTTCCTCAGGTTAAGCTTAGGTGACAGACCACACCAGGCTCACAGGATTTACTGCATAACAAAGATGTTAGTCTGAACTTTATGCTTTCTTTTGTTTGCAATTCCCAGCAGTTTGTGTGCAGGGGGTTTGCAGATTTATAAGGTGTACAAGGGCAGGGTGCAAATCCCAGAGGGACGCATTGAGGGTTCTGTTAACACTGCCACTTTACATTGTGACAGTAGAATAACAAGCACCGAAAGATTTAAAGAGAAACTGTTGTAGTTTTACATTTAGGGACGTTTGTCAGGTTTGCATTTCAGCTCTTTTCCATCAGCTTATAGCTCCACCAACATGCTGGATGTTTATGTACACAGAGCAGTCTGTGAATCACCGTAAATGGACTGGAGCAAGTGTGACTTGTGGTTTTCTCTGTATCCTTTTGGATAGTTGCAAAAATACACAAGTGTTTCACTTTTTTTTTATCTTCTGCACACATTGTAAGATAAGATTGTTTTAAATCGTATGGCCTTCTGCTCCTGTATGTTTTAAGTATTAGACAACCTAAAATAAAATTTAGTTGTGCTTCTGTACAATAACAGTAAAGGCATTGTGATTCCGATTGTGAGTTTACAAAAATATTCTAAAGATGGGGGGAAAAGTCAAAAGTCTGTAATAAAATTGTTTATCTCTACTGTCAGTATTTTACTTTGCTTGTAAATTTTGTTTAGTCTTTGAAGAGTTTCACACATTTTCACTTGAAGATTCTGAGTTTATCTTGACAGCCCCAATGATGAGCTTAATCTGGTTTTATGTTAAATCTTCTTTATTTAAGTTTTTTTTTTCTTTCCAGAAATGCTTTTCTTTTGGAGCTTATGTCTCCAAAAGGAGACACAGGTCCTGGTGTTACAAACACCAAATATTTTCCTAAATATATTTAATGATTAAGTCCAAATTGTTTTGTTTCTTCTTAGATTCCAATGAAATTTTATAAGTCTTACAAGGAGGCATTGTTATTTCTCAGTTTGTGTACATTTCCTTTTTGCAATTCAAAATTGCAAAAGGAATTTGCAATTTTCTATCTAAAGATAGACAATGTAATAGAACTGTATCTGCAAATCCTATAGTTTTCACATATAGGAAGGAAAGAGCAGAAAATTGTAACCAATATTACACAGTAATGACATACAGTGCTACCAACTGCCCCACTGTGCAGCCACTTACTTTCTAACTAATTAGTTAATAATTATCACTTGGGGCACTTGTAGACCTCACAGGTTCCCAGTTTGTGAGGTTATGATTAAGTGTATTAAAACTGAAAATATATAATGGTAAATTTAGCCCAACCCTTTTTGTCAATGTAGAACATTATACATTTTTCAACTTTCATTCTGAAGAACATCTCAACCTACTTTGAAGGGCAAACGGGTCCAGCTTGTATCCAAATAGATGAAGGGGAGATCGTTAAAATTAATTCAAATCACATAGAAATACTCAAGTAATGTACACTTCAGCAATGATACAACATATTTAATTCAGTCAAAACTGTGTGTTGTGGGTAGGAATCACTACAAGCAGCTGAGTGGGGCAATCACTTTGCCACAAGCAGACGTCTGAGGACATAATGGGTCGACACGAGGACTATGATGTCCTGTGAAGCCACAGGTCAATAAATCAGCAACTGTAAAACCTTATCATGTCTATGTTAACATACGCTCTAGCCCGACTTTGCTCAGCACATGCGCTGGCAAGTATGCAGGGTTAATACCTCCCATGTGCTCTCCTGTCTCTGTTAATATGTGTCGCGTTTTGTGTCTGACAGTAATTACAGGGGTGGTCTGAGTTCTCATTGTCTGGGTTCTCATCTGGGTCCATCAGACCTCAGTCATGCTCCAGCAGAAGGTTTAGGTTAATCTGGTTGCCATTTACCTCAGCAACAGGTGTGTGTTTATGTTTCCAAACTGCCACATTACAACCTTACACTACTGTGCTCCTGTAAATATCCCAAAACTGGTTTAGGAGATTAACTATTTTTTTTAAAAGACTGAGCCTGAGGCAAAAGAGAACAATCTTCATCTGACTAAAAAGGTTTAACGTGATCTCTAAATCACACACAGCTGCCTGCAAGATGGATTCCGCATTCATTCTGTCTATCTGTTCAAGGTCAACTTGTGTCGGTGGATTACTGTGAGTTCACACAAAATTGTGTATTTAGCGGACCCCAACACAGCAGAGACAAACCACACCAAGAGAAATCAGGATGAGGCCAGTGCGGTGATCTGACATGTCTCACAAAAAACCACAAGTACTCTAGTTAGGCCTCCGTCTTCTCTGTATGCACTTTTCTCAGGCGATACCATCTCCTGTTTGATGTGTGTTGGAGGAGTTGAACTTGCAGTAGTTGCAGGCCACAAGAATGCAGTCCGAACTGTTTGGATGATGTGCAGTGGCAGCGGTGCCCCTACTAGAGTCTGGCCTGAAACACGAGCTGATACAAGTTGAAGAAATACAGAGCAGAAACGGCTAGACTGGTGACTCCTGAGTTCAATTCAACGTTGCTTTCTGCGGTTGCCTGTTTCGAAGTGTTTATTTCGCAAACTTTAAAATGGAGCTCCGCAATTGTCAAGCTGGTGATGGATTCACTGACAGGTTCCTCTAGTTAAAACAAAAGCAGCTTATCTGTCAAGTCCCGGAGAAGCTATGGAGGTTGATAAATGGACTGAGTTCAATATGAACTCCTTCCAACAGGCAAACATCCAGCTTATTAAGGTTTGGTAAATCTCCCAGTGCATTAAACTGGGTTATGGCTACCCAATTTGTTAAAGTCCCACAGGGAGAAGGGATGAAGGGTCTGGCTTTGTCAGCGATTTCAGTGAGTTCTCAAATGGATCCATAATTATGTGTGCAACATGCTTCTGTCATTAAACTGTAAAATGTTCACAAAGTAACCCGCAGCTTTGTGTTACTAAAACAGTAACTGGGTGTAGATGTGGGGAAGCAAGCACCTGAATGGCTGATAGAATATGCAGTGAACAAGGAAGCAAAATATAAATACCAAGGTGCCAAGCGCCAAAGGTTATGACATCAAGACTTGGTGAAAATTAATCATTCTTTTATTAATTTGTTTTTGCCAGATTTACAATAAAAATGTCAATGAATTTTATTGAAATTTTATTTGATTGCATAGAAGAGAAAATTTGCTAGAAGAAAAATTGTTCCCCGTTTTTAAAATAAATTTAATAATAGAAATCTGAAAAGTGTGGCATGCAGACATAAAACCACCCTACACTTACAGTGTAGGACTATGTCTCTGTTAGCTTTGCACTTCTGTTGTCTGAATCATTTTTTTTACCTAATATTTCTTTTAACATCACCATAATTTTTTTCCTGACCTTTCTGTCATGCTAAAATTAAATTACACACAGTTAAACTCCATTTACTAATTAGTTCACTTATGATAGCAATGCGCTTGACTTTATAGAGGGTTGTCAGTGTAAGGGGGGTTGAATAAAGGCTTTCTACATTCTGTAAGTCTATTGAATGAAATTGTAATTCCACAGGAGTTGGTTGTTTGAGGTTGGAATGCCAAAAATGTGAAAGAGTTTAATTGGTAAGAAGGCTATTGAAAGGTAATGTGGAACTACAAATAAAAAACAGTTTACTTCTTAGTTGTGTTTCCACACAAATAAATGATTGAAAAAAAAATGTAATAAATGTGTCTGTAAAATCCTAGCCCCTCAACACAAAATATTAGCGTCAGATCATTTGCAGACAGATTTTATGGAACTATTCCCACATGGAATACATCTATTTGAACAGCTCTATTGTTTGTTGTGTTTTCGGTCTCTTTCCAATCAAAACCATGTGCACCATCAGCGTAAATATGTGCCGAGTATACAGAACTGTGACTGAGTGACCTCTGCACTCCAGAGGCATCATTCAGTGGGAAGATACATGGGCACAATAATAGATTCCCAGTAAACCTGAGAAAGAATCAGGAATCTGTGGTGTTGACACTTAACTTACCCAGTGATTTAATGACATTATAGTTCATAGAGGATAAGAAACAATTGAAGTTCTAAACTCAATTTAGATAATAAAAAAAAAGTAGAGTGACAAAAGTCAGGTCAAATTTCAAGTTCACATAATTTTCCTGTCACTTCAGTGAGACACAATGTAGATGTTCTGGGAACAGGAAATACCACAATGGTTCTTGCCAATGTTACAACTTCAAGTAGTCCATAAATCTGATCTTTTAGGAAGCTTTATGATTTGTCAAGCAGACTCATTTCTGAAAAACAACTTTGTTAAAAGAATAAATCATTTTAGGTTGTCTGATAAGAAGTCTCTGGGAAATTACTACAGACATTTTTTTACTTTGGGATGTTTTACACCTGCACTGGGCAGTGAAAAAAAATGTTAGTGTAGTAATTTGAATTGCAATATAATGAGATATGATATTAGCTTATTTGGCTTTTTCAGGAGTCATATCACAATACAGAATGTGTGGAAGGTGATGGTTGAGGGAAGCTGTAATCTAAGTACCCATAGCCCAACTAGTAGTCGAGTGCTTTTGGGCCCTTGTTGTTGAGGTTTAGTCATGGTTCTGTACACTTTGCTCAGAGAGTTCCCTTGTGTTTCTTTGTATTGCTTACAGGTTTTTAGTTTAGTTCCTGGCCGTTCTTCCTCAGTGCCTCAGGTTCACCCTACACCATTTGCAACACATTGATTTACTTAAATACATCTATTTGTTGTTTCATTAATCATCTTTCTTAGTACTTAAACACCTGTTGCTTGTTGGACTCTCTTGTTGCAGTCTTCATTGTCTTCTTCTTGTTTTTCCACTCGGTCTCACTTGCCGTTTTGTTGAATCCATTCTCATTTTTCAATAATTATACTACTTCATTTTGATTTTGGGTGCCTCCTGTCTGGGTTTGGGTCATCCCCAATCACTATAGATTATAAACAGAATAAAGAACATATAGCCATTTATTTCCTAGCTGTTTTTTTCTTTAATACATATTTTTAAATTTAGCATTAGGAATGAGAGGTTACACCCCATTCTGCACATAAAGTGACACAAATGAAAAACGTCACACAGAAAAGTGCGAGGTGACATATTGTTGTCCCGAGCAGGCAATATGCCCTACAACCTTACTGCAATAATCTCAACTCTCAGCTGACATTGACATTTTCTTCATAAGATAGGTTTCAGGCGTGCACTAAATCTTTGTTTATGCACAAAAATATTGCAAAAAAACAGTGCAGTTATACAAGATGAAGCTGTTTGAGTCCCTGAGGGAGTTTTTGTCTCAGTGGTTTTTTTTTGTCCACTCTTTATGTCCATCTGTCCATTCTACAGCAGGTGCATGGATTGTAGTCAGGATAACATTCTTCATGGGGCACCACTGAATGCAGGAAAGATTAGATTGGCTGATTTATTCCACGGAAGGCCAATATCATCGGGCAAAAAGGTTCCTAAGGCCAAGGTGTTAGAACTAAACCCCCATCTGGGGGTCATAAATTAGCCTAAAGCTTTGTGAGCCTCATTTCTTTCTCCTTTCCCTTTCTGCCACACGTACCCTTTATCCTCAATAAGTTGGCCCCTGTCCTCACTCAGCATGATTGAAAACACACCCCACTCCGAGAGCCAGAAGCACACTGACTCACTGGGTATGCAGCTGAGATCCAGAAGATTGCTGGAAAGCTTGGTTGTTTTTTTTTTTTTTTTTTTGCTCTATCCAGTGGCTGAAAAGAAAAGACAGGTCACGGTTTCCCTGCTAGCAAGTTGCCTGCAGTTGTTATTTACACTTGCAGAGTTTTGTAAAACTGACTGAGGTAAGAAAATGTTTGCACATGATTATCTAATCTCAGAAGTTGAGCAAATCAAACACACTAATGTCTTCTGAGACTCCCGCCTTTCCATTTGCTCACTCAGAAGTATTTCCAGCTGCATAAAGATATCATATGTGGGAGATCATGACCAATCTTGTAAAACAACCTCATGCATTAGAACTATATGAAGTGCTACACCAAATCCTTTTAATAAAATGTCATATCCAAGGTCATAAGTCACATATGCAGGGCGATAATAAGTCTTCTCATCGCTTTCCTATAATGTAGATCTTCTCCCAGTACAGTCTGGTTTCTAGACTTTCACTAGAGGCTTGGCAAATCTACTGAACATCAGGCCCTGATTACAGCTGTATCGTGTGTCCTATCGTTGTATAAAAAGTACATTGAATTAGTTGGACAAGCTCAAAATCTACTGTGCAAACACTCAGAGGATCTGAGGTTGTGGCCATGAAGTGACCCCCCTTACTATGGGGTTTGATGCAACTGCACAATCCTTGCCAGGAGCTTTCTGGACTCAGGCACAATGGATTTATCTCTACACACGAGAGACTTGTGCAGATAGATGGAGAGCAATGGTGGGAAAGCGAAAGTAAGACTCTGGAATAGATAAAGTACCATACCTGAGAGCCAAGAGTCTCTTTGCAGACATATATGACCCACTCAAATATCACTTCTGTTCCTGTAAAAGGGTTGTGTAGGAGAGTAAAAATGAAACTCTCAATTTTCAGACCAGCAGGAAAGAAAAAAGAGGAAACTTACATAAACTGAGGGCTTATCCTCTCCATTTTAATTTTTTTTTTACTTTTGCATTGTGTGTCCTCTACCACATCCTCTGTGCCACCAGTTTGAACTTTAATACAAACAAGAGACACAACCATGGAAAATTCAGTTTGCTCTGCTCAGCCATGTCCCTTTCCTTCCTTCCTGACTGTTGTCACTCAGCACTGTTGGCATCCTTTGTCAAAGGCCGTTAATTGACGAGGTTGGCCAGGGAGCCACACTCACCAAAAGTGCTTTGCAGAAGTCTATGTAGCATTAAATTTTATTAAATAAAATTTTATGTCTGAGTAAATAAAATATACTGCAAATGGCTACAAATGCGCATACATTTTTTTCAGTTTGTGATGACTTTTAAAAAAACCTGTTCATTCATTCAGTTCAATTTGTCATGATCGTGTTTCTGTGTATTTATTTTTAGGGTTTTCTGTGTTCAGTTTCTTTCCTGTGAGTCTGTCTCTATGTATTCCCCATTGATTGCTTACCAGGTGTGTTTCATTCCTTGATTGAGACACAAGGAATGAGACACGCCTGTCTCATTCCTTGTGTATTTAAGTCCACCTGTTGCCTTTGCCTATTGTGGGATCTTTGTCATATGTCTTGCTCTCCAGTCACACTGTTTTTAAAGTCCTGATTAGCTTTAGCTCCCGTATTCAGTCACCTAGTTAGTTGCTACCGGTTATTAGCTGTGTGCTGGTGTTCCTGCCGTGCTGCCTGAATGGACTGTTTTTGAGCTACACTAATCATTAAATTCTTCATCTTCATCTGGGTCTCCTGCGGTCATCCTCACCACAACCACCACAAATCATGACACAATTTAGTTTCTAAGGTTTTTCTGACTTGATTTAAGCTGATTACATTTTGTTCTTTTTGCTGTTTTCTGCATGCAGAATTATTTGTTTGATGCATTTGAGTCTTTTTACAAAATTTGTGCAACTGATATTTGAAATTTCATTTTTTTTGTTAAATGTGGCAAGTTTGGTGGGTTTTGTTTGATCTTTTATGTTTAATATGTTCATTTGAACCCACATTTCAACCCACAAATATTTTTTACAATGCTGACAGCTCAATGAACCTACCAGTTTCTAAAAAGCCAACACCACATTTGATATGTCCTTTTTGTAGTATTTTGAAACAATGTAAACAGAACACAATGAACAGAGTCGCCAATATACCAAACTGACCTTTCAAATTGATTATCCTGTTTGTTGACACAAGCCTGATGAAGCAGTTTCCTGTTTCACTGCGAGAAGAGACCCAGACCAGCTTTTATATTGTTCTATAACAAATCATTATTGTTTGTCCTCAGTTGAGATTGATTGTATTTTTGGTCGTGTTTTGTCATTTTGATTATTTTTAATGAAAGTGTTGCAAGAATTCAACTTTCTCGTGTTGGACCTTATGACTCCAGTACCCATTTACCATTTACTCTCAGACTAAGTTTAGAAAGATGTCCTCAAGGTCATGCCATTTTATTGTGACTTTTCCACATAACTCGCTGTGTTTTCCTGTCAGGACATTACTTTATTGTTTAGAATAAGTTTTCCCTCACTCGGTAATATCCCAGAGGGGAGTCATGATTCTGGTTAATGGGGGTCTTGCTATCTTGCCACATGTTTGTGATAGCCATGACTTTATGCGGAGTGATTGTGCAGGGAAACTCCAAGCTGACAACAGTGATTCATGATGAAAGGCAAAAGTGGGAGAGTAGAGAGTATCAGAGGAATGCTTCACATATTCACAGTGTAAACAAAGTCATTCTGTCGACATGTATTTCAACAATAACCTATATTTATAGGTTATATTTTTGTGTCCTCTACTTCATTTGTAGAGGACACAGACCCGTTTATGACCTTATTTTCAATTGTTTTTAACCATATTTTTTTTAAAACACTGAAATAAAAACTATGAAGATTTTATTATACGGTGATGAAGCCTCTGTTCATTTAAAAGTTTTCTCTGTTCAGATTGGTCTATCTGACAGTGCCATGAGTCTTCATGCAATTCACTATGAATGTCAAGTTTATGCACATAAATATGAAATAACTGCAACCTCGCTGGCAACAAGAGGAGGAAATGTTGCAGTGCTTTGCATTTAGCAAGGTCAGCATATTTCACTACAGTTAAATGGCATGATGCCATTTAAATGCTTGTCACATGGCTGAAGATGAGAGAGTGCACAGAAGGAAACACAGGAACAGGAAGATGGAGAACTGAAATAGTTTCAGAGCAAATCATTTCCCAACATACTGTTCTCATCCTGAAGTCCACGCTTTGCTGGTATTTATCACAGAAAGACATGCGCCGATTCTTATATATGGATAGTTTGGTAGATTACAATTATTATTTTGTGAGATTCATTTTAGACAGATAAATATATAATATTAATAACAACTCATCTCTTGGTTATGCACTCCAAAAATCCGATCTGTACAAGAAGAAAGCATTGTTTGAAAAATAAGCCGTAAGAAGGCTTTGTCTTCTTTGAAATATCTTCTACATAAGTATGTTTGGAATACAAATCACATCATTTGAGTTAGTTGTAAAGTACTGTCCTTATTTTATCCGAAAGGTAAAAGACAGGCATCCTTTGTCACAGTGAATCACTGATGACTAAAGTACTTTCAGGAAAAAGTAAATCTATACTTGCTTGTGCTTCTCTTTTAATGTGTTGCTACAGACAGAAAAATTTCCTGCAGGGTAGAAGTTGTGTCAAAAAGGTTTGTTTTCCTTGGAAGACTTAAGACATCATTTATTTTCCTTTGTCTTGAGAGCCTAAACTTGATGACATTTATACCTTTCATTTCACGCATGGGGGGTCTTTATGACACAGTGCCATTTCCCATGTCTTCATTTGTAGAGGACACAAACTCGTTTATGACCCAACTTTTAAAGAGTTTGAAATGAGACACCGATCAAACACGTCTTGAGCAACTGGAGGGGATGACTATTCCAGAAAGTCTGTGCTTGCAGAGAAAATAAAACTGAATTTATCTACTGGATCTGTTTTACTCACAGCATCAACATAACTGTGTGAGGTCCCACCTGTCCATCAACTGCCCCATCAGGCCACATTGACTAGAAACTTATTCTGATAAGTACCTGTAAGGCAGCAGCTGATTTAACACTATGGCCATCTGCTGTTTGCAAATAAGGATTTTTAGAAAGTAGGGAAACAGAATTGAGCGAAGAAAAAAATATTATATCACTACTTATCCATTATAATCCAATACATCCTCTTGGTTTTATTATGTTTCATAAATAAGACATTAAAGTCCTCCGGTGAATTTTACTGCTCTTATTTTATCGGTGCTTTAAAGAGTTGGCACAAAGGTTTGTTCTTTCATCCAACGTGACAATTTATTTCTCAATAGAGACATGCTGTTCCAACAGCTTGATGTCTATTGAGAAATCCCTTACAAGCTGAGTTCATGTGAGAAAAGTGCCGATTCAAGTAACAAGCTGACAGTAAGATCTGCCCTGAGCTGGGCTGAGATTTGGCCAAGGACAAACTGTGACGAACACTAATTGGTTTGGAAGTACTCTTCTTTTTATTGTTTTATTTTTTTAACAGTATTATATTTGGCTTGAATGATCATTTTAAAAATTGAAGCACTCTGTTTTACTTTTTTGTTACTTTCGTTTCAGTATAAAACTCGATATGTAGAACTCTGTTTGTTCTGCTAATAGGTTTTTTTTTATTTTAGAAAACTTTCCATCCCCGCACAATTTCTCTGGCTTTCGTTGTGTTTGATGTAATTCCAGATGAAAATTTAGAAAACTTTCTGAGGTACTGCACAAAATCAAGAAACAGTCTGAACGCATGATCCATGAAAAAAATGAAAGTTTATTTAGTCAAAATCAGACAATGACACGTTTCATGTTATTTTCCATTTATCTGTCATATTTAAATGATAGAAACCTGGAATCTATATTTCTTTACAATCACTGTTTTGTGTTTCTGTAAAAGACAGAGGCATCAATTAGCCTGATATTTATTATATTTACTTTATTTTCCCCTAAAAGTGTAACTTTATATGAATGATGCCTCTAATCTTTTAATCGACCTTTAAAGCAATACCCCCAATATTTGACTATCAACTCTGATTTTCATGCCTACTCATTACGGAGAAGCACATAAAGTTATGCAAATAAAAACTTTACTGGTCAGGACATATTGCTTTTAAAAGGGCATACACCACTCAAATATTCTCACTTATCTGTGATGAGAGGGATTTTTCACACGTTTTTGTTTTCTCGTGACTTGTTGTTTACTCAGCTGGGGTCAGTCGAGTGCTGCTGGCAGACAGAACCTCTCATTTGTCCTGCTGGTCTCCACCAACAGACCCTAAAGCCTCTTAAGTCTGTCTTTATTATCATTAACACTTATTGAAGGCCACACTCTGCCTTCCTGTGCTCCTCTCTCTCAGCTCCCCCATCATCTCATGGCCTCTTTATACATTTACATGTATCTTTGTGTTAAAAAACAGGAGTGGCCTCTGTGTTTTAAGAGCCCCATCGAGAGGTTGAAGGTCAGAGGTGCCTTGTGGTTCCCCCGATGCCAATTCCCTCTAAGCTGCCGGGGTTCCTCTAACAAAATATTTAAACATCCTTTCTAATACTGGCAGTTTGCATCAGACCCAATCTCCGAGAGTTTGCTTATATTTATGAACAGCATCCTGAAGCAAAATATTATGGTTATAATTAAGCTCAGGAATCTCTGCTCTATGCAGTTTAGTTTAACATTAAGGTTATGAAATGCATAGTTTGCCATCTTTGAAAGTGCATCAAAAGAAATGTCAGTCTCTGTCCAAAGTTGGTTGTTCACATTAAAACTTGGTTGTTGTTTGCTGTTATTGTCATCATCTAGTGTTCGTCCTTGAAAACTCTTATGACAAGGGACAAGAGGTGGCAACAAGGAGCAACATTCAGTCAGTAAGCTGCTATGCTTTTATAAAGAACTGATTCTGCAATATATTCAACTTTTTGACATGAGATTTTTTTCAAATCAAGCAAATCACATTTGGTGTTTTTTGGGATCCACTATCTAAGTTATTTTTATTTTCTTTCTGAAGAATTCTGTACATGAAGAATACAAATGTTTACTAAATTATTCAGCACTGCAGAACTGATATTTAGAAAATTTTCCTGATCCTAAAAGTTTCCTAACTCTCAACATCTCTCTTGTCCTTTAGCCAGACTGTCTGAAAGTCTGAACATCACTGAGTAAATAAATTCAAGGGAAAAATGAAAATATTTTGAATAGGGGAAATCTCTCCAGTTTATGGCAATTAGTCTCTTCTGTGTATTTCTTGAACCCATCAACTGAGACAAATCTGCAGGTGTGTTTGAGCTAAAATACAATCCAAAAACTTGATCCTCAAAGTTATCAAGCTGACCTACACTGGTCACTGTCGCTTGACATGGATTTAGCCGGCTTGCCTAAATCTCAACACAGTTTTTCTGGCTAGGACCTGAAACAGCTAGATGTAGAACCAAGTATGTAACAGAGGTGTTTTACGAGATTATGATGATCAGTAGCAAAAGGACCTCGGGTGAATCCTTCAGACTTAAGACTATGAAGAAAGACAAATAAACCTCGACTCCAGCTCCCCCACAGTTGCATCTGAAAACAGATCCTCTCTCCCTCCTGCAGGTACAACAACAAACTCTGTATCTGTTTTAACAGATACCAGGCTTCCCCAGAGAGCTGACTATTCTGGAACAACAGTGAATCCCTGTTCCTGTATTTCTTCACTGTGATCCTGCAAACTCCCTAAACTGCACTATGAGCTGCTAAAATATGACACATATGGCCGCTTGGCTTATTTAGGTGCTCTAATGGAAGACGTATGCTTCACTTTAAAGCTAAGTAGGTCATAACCCGATCAGTAAGTCACAACAATCTGCCCATGTTAATATCGTCAACTGATTTAGATTAAGTTTTACCTCCTGTCCAAATTCGCTGTAATTCTTTTTTTTTTTTTTTTTTGGAAAAAACTTCAAAGTGTTTTTCTCCAGCTTTAGATGTTTGAAAACTGACCTCAGTGAAGATTTTGATAAAAGATCCCTGAAGCATCTGAACGTGTGCCGTGACCTCCTTTGTTTACAGAAGAATAGTGTGTCTTTACAGCCGACACGTGTTTAGTTGCCAAGTATTGTGTTATTTTCCATTCTTATGGGGAAAGTCAATATTTGATAGTTCCCTATGGGACAGTTTATGCAGAAGATACAACAGTCACTTTTTCCAGCACTGAAAGTTGGAGGGACATCAATGTAAAACATTAATAAAATCCTTTCAGTCTCATGGGTAATAAATAGTTACAATTTTGATATAAAAAACTTCTGTCTACTCATTGAAAACAAGCCAAATACAAAGTGCTGTGAAATTTTATTTGCCTCTCCTGTTTTTTCTTTTTGCTTTTTTTTTTTTTACATCTCAGACTCTGTTCATTTGCTGCTTCCTTTCTCTGCTTCAAATCTACCTTGCGCTAAAATTAAATTCTAAACTTTTGTGTTTATAAAAAGAGGGTATATAGAGGGTATATAAACTTTATTAAAGTCCATTTATGAATTTAAATATTTTGTAATTTTTAAATTCTATAACCCGATATAGAATTTTACAGTTTGGAAAAAATCTGAAAAATGTTTTCGTTGAAAAAACAATTGTCATCAGTCTTACATCCATCTATGACATTCTCAGATTTCTATTTTGGACACACTTCTTGGTTTGTTGTAAAAGCAGGTGAGGATCAACATCACTCTCTAAAATAAGTAGTTTTGTCAGGGAAATCAAGTCAACGTTATGTTTGTTGTAAACAAAAATGAAACATAGTAATCTAAAACATGTCTCCAGACCATAATAATTTTACCTGACTAAATATCTAAATAAGTTCAAAAAAATCAGAGCAACCTACATTCATCAGTATGTTTAACAAAACACAAGTTTTTATAAAGAGAACGAGAACATATTTGTTTGATTAAGCAGGAAGTCAACCTGATGATAGATTAAACTTCTGGACAAAGAAAAGAAAGCAGAACCCCCTGAATGGAGATAAGAATATTTTCCCAGAACCTGAAAAAAACTAAAAGAAGGGTTTCAGTTCCTCAGAGCTCAATCTCTGCAGTGCAATTCTTCTTCAGCAGCGCTTTTGTGCAAGTTCGTCTACTTTTTCTTCCTAAATAAAAACTTTTTTTCCCTCTTCCCTCAGTGGTGCTTTATCTTTCTTCTGCCTTTGGTGTCAGGGTTGACCTGAGACCAGTAGAGTTTCACTGCAGGAATAAACTGAGTTCCACGCTCTAGATCTCAGAGTCTGTGGTTGTCTGTAAAGAAAGCAGCGATTCAACCCAAGAGTCTACTCAAAACACGGCTCTCATTTTTCATAAACATGTTCAATTTTTTTTCAAAGAGCTTTAAAGCTCTAATTTTAGGATTTGCTGTTGCTCGTGAATGTTTGTCTGTTGTCTTTTTACTATTGTGGTCAAAAACATTTTCAGTTTGATATAAAAAGCTTTATTTGCTCCTCCGATGATGCAGTTATTACAAAAAGAAAACCGTGACAGAGCAATCACATATGGGTTTTTTTTGTGTATTTTTTTATTTGTAAGACTGAATCATGATAATATACTTAAATGATTCATTGATGTGCCTGTTTCTTTTCTACAATGCCAAAAAGTAAGATAAATCTACCATAGCAAGAGGCTTTTTAATCCAAAACAAAATAGGTAAAATGATAAAGCTTAAAAGCATATGATTCATGATGCCCAATACATGAACCTTGTAATTCAACTTTTTTTTTTAACCTTAAACGTTAAACCTTTGAAACTGGATAAGCTTTTCAACAGCAACATTATCATTATTGGACTTTTTGTTTTACTTATTTTGTGTTCACTTTCTGTTTTCTCAGTGTCTTTTGTCTGAATACTTCAACTTCTTCCCACAGTCCAGAAAACATTAGTTTTTGGTTTGGCCTTTGAATGTCAGACACACTCTTAACAAGTGGCAGCTGGGCAGAAGCTCCCAACCCTCCAATGCTCTTAAAAGAATAAGGTGGGGATGAAAATAAATAAGCTAATGCTAAAATACATTAGCACTGTTTGTTTGTTGACATTCAGCCTTGCAGAGTCTTTAAACCTGCTGAAGCTGCTCGATGTAAATTAAACATCCAGGTCATAATTATAGTTGTTTATCGTGTGGATCAACAGTGCTCTCTTCTAATCTGAACCCTGAGAATTTCAGTTACGAGTATTAAGCTATGTGGGAAATGTCAAGGTTAACTGTGCTGGGAAAAATATCCCATGTTGGTATGAGAATTGTATTAGTTTTCACATATACGCTTTGAGATTTATGAGCAAAAAACATTCATGAAGAGAGTATTTTAAGACAGGAATTAGACATGGTCTTTGTCCCTGATGAAATGTGGGGGATCCAAGTTAACATTGGGTCATCCCTGAAAGTCATGTGCTTGTGGTAAAAATTAAAAAGTGCACTTTTTGTCAGCTCTAAGGCTTGTGCATTGAAACTTAGCCATGATCTGTATCAGGATCTCAAATTATTCAGATCTATCCTCAGCTGTGCAAAATGACAAACCACAGACCACAACATATCAAAACAGAGATCAACTCAAATGGAAAACGCTTTGAAAGAGAATGTGAAGATACCACCACTCAAGATTTCTTTGTTCCAAATCTGCCAGGTCATGTGTGATTATGGAGTTCAATCATCCAGCATGAAGTGGACAGATGTTCTCACTATATGCTGTGTGCACGCCGCTCCATGACATGTCTCTGATAAACATCTCAGTAATCTGAAGTGTTTCAAATGACCAACTGTCTTCCTCTTGGTAGCCACTGTTTCTGTGAATAGTTCTATGTGCCCAGCTAGTTTCCATGCTTAAAACCGGTTTGTGCTACAGTATCAGATATGTAAAAGTGATGGAAATGCAGCAAAATCCAGCAAATGTATCCAATGCGCTGTGAGACATTGGGCAAACCGAAAGACATTATCTCACAAAGCTCTGTTTTGGCCTTCTGGTGTTGAGAAAAATAATATATACCACGGCTCCAGCACTTCCAAAAACTATTAAATAATAATATTACCCACTGAGACAAAGAGGTAGTCACCTACAAATTTGTGTTACTTTGGAAACTTCTCCCCTGACTCGGGTATTTCCTCTCGAGTGTGTTGTTTCACCTTAGTTACAACGCACCCAGAAAGTATTCACATTCACTTAATATCAACTTTTATTAAAATTTCACTCCCGGTAGTGACGTCAGAGAAGGTGAAGCAGAGTGAAAAGTAAAGCAGGAGGTACCGGGGCTTTGAGGTGCGTCACGGCGACAGCCTGATATAAACACAGCAGGAGGCTGTCTCTCGATACAGTTTAGAGAGTGCTGTATCGAGAGACAGCACTCTCTGTAAACTAAGATTAAACGTATATAAACTCTCTATAAGTTTATGGAGAGACAGCACCCTGATGTTTTTATACCAGGCTGTCTGACCGAGCGGAGGAACCGACTGGGGCTGCGCATGTTCTTCTCCCTGCCTGCACAGGCCTTTTAGGGGGTTCAGGGAGGTGCTTTTCCGGACAACAAGGAAAGTAAATAAAAATAGTTTTTTTTGTGACTTCAACATTATAATCTACGTTTTTATTCACAAACAAGTCTATGCTATTGTTGATGGCCACAGACAAGCATCCAATAGTCAAGTAAAATAATAATGCAAAAGAAGAAGGTCAAAAACAGGCACTTGGGGCATCAATGAAAGGGGCAGGTGCTAAAACCCCTTCCCAAAAACCATATATGCAGATGATATACATGAAATATGTAAAAAACCAAAGAATTGAAGAATGTTGCTTTCTTTTAACAACTTTAAGACTGGTAGCTTCACATGTTTACAAGCTTGTGATTTTTGTAAAATCCGGCCTGTTCAACACATCACACACACCCTTTCTCTATGAACATCCTTGTCTGTTGTTGACATAAAACAAAGAAGACAAACTTCTGCCCTAAGATCTTTCGCTGATGAAACTCATAAAAGGCCCTTTTTTTTGTCTGCTGCAATCCAATTGTTATGAGTTTTGTTTTGACAAATATTGACCACAGCTTTTTACTTTTGTGTCAGTGTATTTTGTATGGAAATCCACTCTTGACATGTTGACAATAATCTATTTCTTTTAATATGTCTTGATGGTTGGATGCAAGTTTTAAAAACTCAGCAGGGGATTGGCGGCCAAAACGAGCTGTGTGTTGAGCCAACCATCAAAAGAGACCAAATAATAGATGTCAAAGCAAAAACTTTTCACAAGACTGAATTCAACTCCTACCGCTAAGGAAGAACAGAGAGATTTGTCCGCAACTGTGAAAATTACAGGCCCCTTTTGATGGCGGGAGGGGCATTTTCAGCAGTGGGGGTTTGCGTCATGTCAGGAAAAGAGGCTGCGATGTCTGTAAGGGTTGTTTCTGTTAGTACGGTACATAAATGCTGGCAAGTTTATGAAAGAATAATATTGTTGGCTGCTTTGTGTTAGACAGAGAAACAAACCGTTTAGTGAGAATTTAGCTTCTCGCGGCTTGATAAAAGACAGCAGAACTGCAGCTAAGGCTCCAAAAGAAAAACGACTTTTTTCACATTAAAGAAAGAGTTCATGGTCATACAGCTTCATGTGGTTGGATAAGAAGATGGAAACCTTTTGTGCAGTCTGCTGAACTTTCTCCTTTTTAAACTGCACTAACAGACTGATGAAACCTACAATAACCTGGAGTCCAATAGCCTGGTTAAAATTATGCTTTAAGCTACTTATTTAAATGAGATTAGAATAATCTTTTCTGCTTTGGAAAAATTTGGGAGGAAAAAAATAAACTTACACCCAGAATGAGTTGATATATGAATTATGGAAGTTTTCGAGTAAATTTACTGCAGTTTGTACATACTATCAACTCTGAATAGCTTGTTAGCTGAAGACAAAAGAATTCTGTCAGTATTGGCTTCAATAAGGACTAGTTTGTTGACTGCAGATATAATACTTCATGGGTCAATAAATTCTTCCACCTGAGATCTGGATATGTGCAGCTCCTCCAGAACAATGTTGGCTGCTTCTCTGAATAATGCTCTTCTTACCTGGCTTCCCAGAAGAAACACATTCATCCATCCATCCATCCATCCATCCATCCATCCATCCATCCATCCATCCATCCATCCATCCATCCATCCATCCATCCATTCATCCTTTAATAGCAATTCACAAACAAGTTAAGGTTGTAAACGACCTTCTGCACAGTCCAAATACCAACTGATTTTTTTCCGTCACCATTTTTTAGCTTGTGAAGACAAAATAAGCGATAGAAAGAGAGTGTGATTTTTTTTTTAAATGCCTCTGACAGTGTGAGAGGAAACAGCTCACAGTACAGCCGGGTGAAACATCCCACCTGCCACTCAAAGTGTAGAAGATTCACATCCTGGCAGCTACACAAGCTTTTACTTTCACATTTCCTTTTTAGGAAAGCAAAACATCCCTCTTTGAAACTAGCATGAAAAAAAGAGTATTGGAATTTATTTCTGAAACGTGGTGGTGAATGAGTAAGAAAATAATCTGTTCTATATCAGTTTTGAGTTAAGTGATTTATCATTTCCTTTGGTGTTAGGAAGTTAGTTTTGTTTTCTTTTTTGTACTTTTTCAGTCAAAAGCTTTTGGTTTTGAATGTAGATATTAACATAAATTGAAACTCCTGATTGAGAATTTATTACCCACAATTGTGGCCCTATTCAGACAATGTAACCAAAAGTGAATTTCCACGAATTGGGTCTTCGTGAATATGAATGTGTAATTATAATTTCTGAAAACACTAGTTGTGCTGAGGAGTTTTTTTCTTGTTTCTTATCTGTGTGAGGTTTTTAGCAGGTGTTAGATGTCAGAAAGTGCAGAGCGCACCTCATTTTCTTTGTGTTCTCTTTTGTATCTTTACATGAGTGATTTTGTCTCATTGCCAAAGTTCATATAATCTACATGTCAATATGAATGGAAACTGTTAAACCTGATGAAGAACTGTACCATATGTATAATCATTTGATTTCGAGAAAACATTCACATGAATCAAAGTTTAAGATAAATTTGTGCCAAATCCATCTTTGCAATTCCCTGTGTTTATTGTATTTAGTCAGCTTGTTCAGTGACATTAAGGTTAATCTCTGATCCTTCTAAATGGACTGCACTTCTATAGATTTGTAACTGCACTGGAGTGAATTTGATTAATCATTTTATGCTTAAAAAAAAGCCTTTTATGTATCAAATCTTTCCTACCAGACTGATCAATAATTTGTTTCAGTCTGGATGCTACGAAGCCTTTGTTTTAGATTCTTTGACGTGGCTTTTGGTCAACTGCAGTAGAAAAATGGTTTGTCTGTCTGTGAGGTTGGATTTGCCACTAACAGGGTTTTGTGAAATCTGCCAGATGGATGGAAACAAATTTGGCAGAAAAAGTTTGAGCTGGGCGATTCTTACAACAAGCTTCCCCTAAGCCTGCAGCTTTGCTTATTTTGTGTGCATCCTGTGGTTTACTCGTTGAGTTCATGGCATTGAGAACAACTTGTGAAAGAAGAGAGGTGAAGCTGGAACTGCCTTGTCTGAGATGTGAGGTGTTGTTGGATTTGTTTGTTGCTTTTACGTCACTGTTGGTCAAGATGTCTCACATGATGAAATAAGATGTCTGAAAAGCATCTTTGCTTTGGCCAAACTGTGATTCACAGGAATGTCATGATTCACTCTTTTGATTAGACAGGATGTGCATGAATGGCAAAATATTACAAAACACAGCCTTTCTTTTATAAATGGTAAATGGTCTGTACTTGAATAGTTCTTTATCTAGTCCAAATGACTCCAAGTTCTTTACAGTACATCCAGTCATTCACACAGCTATTAGACACTAATAATGATTACAGATGAACCGCAATATAATTGAGAATAATTTGGTTATTAACCTTAACCGGGTATAAAATGTTTATTTACGATGTTTTGTATTCAGTTGTGTATCTTGAAATGCTTATTGGTCACATTTATTTCCATGCCTAGAGAAAGCAATAAAGAATGAAAGAGTTGCCAAAGGGTGATGTCATTACGATTTAAACCCTTGGGCATCAATGGGCCAACACAATGGGACCCCAAATGGAAAGCCTCTAGCTGGAGGCTTTCCATTTGGCTTTCCACAAAGATTTAAATGAACAGACATTTAAACCTTTATCTTTCAAAGATTGAAATGCCAATTCATCCGATGAGGATGACATCATCAGAAATCTTAATAATAAATAACATTTGTTATTATCAAATAAAATTGATAATGATCAATTTTATTAATAATGGTCTTTATATCTCAAATTGAAATCTCAAAGAACACATTCACACACTGATGATGTTAAGCTATTGGACTTTAGCTAAAGCTGCCCCGGGGCAGGCGGACAGAAGCAAGGCTGCGGTTTTGCACCATCAGCCCTTGTGTCTCCTCTCCTCTGGGAGTAATAGTGTGGAAAAGTGACAAACCAGTATGCCATCCAGGAAATTAAAAATGCTTAATGTCTACTTCTGCAAAAATTAGGAACAAAAAAAACTTCAAAATTTTGGTATTATTCATTGCAATTTTGCTCTTATTCTGATAAGCTGATAGCAAAACCATGCAGTGGTTGTCTAAGTCTCACTTTTCTGCACATTATACGGCTGTATTTTGCTCATTAGGTTTTTATTGTATTATAGTAAGTTATAGTTATTGTGAGGACATCATCCGCCAGATAACTCAAAATCTAGTCGACAGTTGTCTTACAACATGTTTGGCTATACAAATCACTTCACGTTAATGCTACATGTGGTGATTTGGAATCAAGTTGAAATGCCGAGTCCCAAACAGTCTCCACTTTAATATTGCGGTTCTGGAAAACATGTCATCATATGTTTGACTTACTTCCTTCCAAACTCCGTTTTTCTATATTAAACATGTGAAAAATAACCAAGTGGTTTCAAACAGAAGTCCTTAAAAGAAATATAATATCAATGAAATATTTTAGGATTTTTGAAGTAAGATTCTCTTAAAGTATAATAAACCGTTTATTAGAGGGGGGTGGTACCAAAGTCTCTAAAGCACATGCTTTCAAATTATTTATTTGTTTTCTAAAACAATAGAAAGACTGAGTGTAGTTATACTTTTGGGTTTCCGGACTTTAAAACATGTAAACAGGCTTATATTATTCAAAAAATCTGACAGATTTGAACGGTAATCTCAGACTGTGAGTATAGACACAAAAACCTATTTGAACAATTCTTAAACATCCTGATATGAAAATGCTCATGTCCAACTTGCCTTAAATAACCCCTTTCCAATTTAAAAGTCGGCTCAACCCGGCTAACCCGAATATTTTGTGGGGTGTCAGTTACATCGAAATGCTATTCAGATGTGTTGTGGCTGGAACTGATGTTTGCTCACTTTGTTTCTACAAAATCAAATTGTCTGAGGGGGGGGGAACAATGTTGGTGGATGCTATTAGCCATCAAACCTCCCTGACCGGCACATATGGGCAGCATGCTCAAGCACTGACTCACGTTTTTAGGCCAACAGAAGGCTCTCTATAGAATCGCTCATGGTTGAAAAGATAAAGCTCTGAGATGAGACCAGTACAGTCTGCTGGCTTCATCTCTTTAGATAATGGTATGATTGTGCCATTTTTCTTTATGGCTGGTCTCATCCTTTACGGTCTTAATTCTCCTTCTCTTTGAGTGTCACATGGAGGGTAGAGCCTCATACTGGTGACATTCAGCACATCATTCACAGACAGATCTGACAATGATGATGTGGGTGATAATCCTAAGAGGAATGGAGATGAGGGGGCATCACAGTGTGAGATATGTGGGTGAAGCTTAAAGTCGATAATGTTTCGGCTTCTCTGGGCCCCACAGAAAGAGGCCTCCTACTGTCCCCTTGAGCGTGTGACCCCTTTGTTTGTCATCCCCACCCAGTACTCCACATTTGGGCTTGAAAACACATCCAAAGATTTTCAACTATAGCTGATGTTTTTATGTGACGGAAAGGCTGCCCTCTGGAGCAAACATCTGTGCCGAGATGGATGGTGTTGGTGCTTCTAACCTTGGTAATATTAGCACATGAAAGGTAGAGAGACTGCAGGAGGGCCAATTTTACCTCTCATAGAGGCCCCTCCATTAGCCCCCCAACTTTTCGCAAACAGACACACACATGATGCTGCTGTTACATGCTGCATGTTGGTCACTTTCAACATCCGCTGCTCAAGCTGAATAATTTTGTCATAATTATGATTAATGCACTGCTGGGTCACAGGCAGTGTTAACGCACTTCACAACATTGACTGCCCCTCCTTCACACAATCAGCAGGTCATTTACAAATCATTACTTTGAGCTGCGGTAATGGCCAACAAGTCATTTGACACTAGAACAGCTACAAGTCTTCTAATGTTTCCCTTTGGGAGCGTGAACTTAGTGCACATGGCGCCCCAGGACAGTGGCCTGGTGTGGGGCAGATGGAGTTTAATGACAAAAGAAAAGAGAAGGAGGTTAAAAAAGAGCAGAAAAAATGGTGATTTTAAATAATTAAAAAAGTTGTCGACAAGCAGAAATCAAAGTCAGTAATGAAAAGACGGATCCGGTGCTAATGAGTATACATTTAAAAAAAGTCTGCAAAGTGCTCTGGACAGCAGACTCCCAAACTAACTCGCCTACATACCAGATGGCAGCAAAGTTTTCTATGTTTGACTTACTTCCTACCAAACTCTGTTTTTATATAAATATAAAAAATAATCAAATGCTTTTGAACATGAATCTTTAAGGAACGATAATAATATCAATGAGATATTTTAAGATTTTTGAAATGAGATTCTCTTAAAGTACTAAAACATTTTTCCTGCAGCAGATAACGATCAGTAAATATTTTACATATTAATCCAACTAGATTGGGTCAAAGTTCACTTCTTACTATCTTAAAACAAGTTTAATCTCAAAAATGTTGTAGCAGTTCGCTGTGTGAACTGCTACAACATTCTTGGGTAATTAAGCAACACTTACTTTGATGGCAAATCCATGTTTGCATGTTGTAACCTTCTGTCAGGATCTGTGTTTTTCTGTGTTTGTTTTTGAGTTCTCTGTGTAGTCCTGTTCCCTGTGAGTCCCGTCTCTGCATCTTCCCCATTGATTGTCTCCCAAGTGTGTCTCGTTCCCCTGATTACCCGTGTGTATTTAGTCTCCCCTGTTGTCTGTTTTCCTCATCGGGTCCTTGTCGTATGTCGTGTCTTTGTCTGTCTGCTGGCCAGTGGAACTAGTTAAGTCCTGGCTAGCTTAGCTCGCATTCTCAGTCTTTGTTGTCAGTTGCTACCAGTACTTAGCTGTGGCTAGTCTTCTCCCGTGCTGCCTGAACTGGACTGTTTTTGAGCACTTTGTTAATAAATCATCCTCACCATAACCTGGGTCTCTGCATCACTCCTCACCACCTACAAACCACGCTTCATGACACCTTCCTAATGGCCTAAGTCATTTTTTTCCTGAAGTGCCTTGTATTGCCATGTTTAGCCATAAAAATGCTATATATACACCGTATTTTCCGCACTATAAGGCTCACCGGATTATAAGGCGCACCTTCAATGAACGGCATATTTTAAATCTTTTTCATATATAAGGCGCACCGCATTATAAGGCGCATAGAATGCCATAGACGCCATAGTTATTTTGCCACCCGGCCGGTATTGAACGGGACATGATTTGTTCCGTTCACTACAAATATGGATGTCTAATAATAAAAAATTGGTCCAGAGTTC
>CAEGAF010073661.1:0-10254 GCA_903067075.1 Micropoecilia bifurca | reverse complement strand
ATCCTCTGATTGGCTAAGCAATGTAACGTGATCCTCTGATTGGCTAATCAATGTCACGTGATCCTCTGATTGGCTAATCAATGTCACGTGATCCTCTGATTGGCTAAGCAATGTAACCTGATCCTCTGATTGGCTAAGCAATGTAACGTGATCCTCTGATTGGCTAATCAATGTAACCTGATCCTCTGATTGGCTAAGCAATGTAACGTGATCCTCTGCAGCAAGTGATGGTAAAGCTGGGCGTCATCACAACTTTACACAAGTGAGTCTTTACCTCCATGGCAGCAGAGGCTCCGCCGAACCCCTGGGGTTGGACCGAACCCAGGTTAAGAACCACTGAGTTAGCGTACACAAAACATAAAAGACCAAAAAACGAGGCAAACCGAATTCAGACATAATGTTTAAATTAGTCCCTGATTCTCACAAATTATAAATTCTGTCTCTTTTAATAAATCTTTGTAAAACGTATGTTATGTGTTTTAAACATAATTAGCATTACATAATAGTCCACCAAGTCGTTAAATGTCACATTTTAAGCTGGAGAAAATGGGTTTGTTGGGACTCTGCAGCTTTGTTAATGAATTTCTGCGGCGCCTATAAAGCGTTTAAGCAGTCGCCATTTTTAACTGTCCTCCCGTCTCTTTGTTTATGTAACGACTCGCTTCAGGGCGTTTCAGCCTTAATAAAAAGTTTGCTGAATGTACCTTCAGCACAATAAACTACAGAGTGTAGCTGTTGGAAAGAGGGACATAATGAGATAAAGGAAGTGGAAAGCACAAAGGAACAGGAAGCTGATGATGGTGTTGATGCGCTCTGCATGTTGCGCTGATTGTGATGAGTTCAGCTGAGCCAAACGGCCTCCGCTCGCCGTCAGCTGCTGAAAATAGCAGCCGCATAGCTCTGCAGGAACATTCACACAAGGTAATTAAGATAACAAGCGCTGCGCGCCGCCGCTTTGGAAACGTCTGGAAGGAGACATTTACTGCAGGTTCGGGAAGAAGAAGAAGAAGAAACCTGAGTGTTTGCATGGAGAGGAAGGAAAGTTTCCATTGTTTATCAGGAAGAGAAACTTGACTGAAGGAGCAGCAAAGTCTACGCAACAGGAAGTGGAGCATCCAACCATCATCCATCCATCCAGCCATCATCCATCCATCCAGCCATCATCCATCCATCCAACCATCAGCCATCTATCCATCCATCATTCTTCCATCCATCATCCATCCAACCATCATTTATCCAATCATCCATCATTCATCTATCCATCCAACATCCATCCATCATTTATCCAATCATCCATCCAACCATCATCCATCAATTATCCATCCATCCATCCATCCATCATCCATCCATCCATCCATCCATCATCCATCCATCCATCATCCATTCATCCATCTGATGGCTGTGTTTTTCCTTGGTTGCCTGTAGGTGGCGCAGCAGCTGTTTGTGAAGGGGGGTCACATTAAAGATGCAGTTGACATGTTCACCACAGTGGGGCGCTGGGAGGAAGCTCACAAGGTCAGTGACAAACCACTGAAGAAGCAAAGTTAGTTTTATTTACTCATTTAATCAGAATGCCCGTTTTTTTTAGAAGATTTTCTCCAGAATGTGACTGATTTATTTGCTGCTGCTGCTGTTAAATGTATGCAGCTGGCTGTGCAGTGCATGACGGAGGAGGAGGTTGGAGATCTGTACATCAGCAGAGCTCAGGAGCTGGAGCAGGACGGGAAGCTAAAGGAGGCTGAAAGGTACCGTATTTTCTACACTATAGGGCCCACCGGATTATAAGGCGCACCTTCAATGAATGGCCTATTTTGAAACTTTTTTCATATATAAGGCGCACCGCATTATAAGGCGCATAGAATAGACGCCATAGTTATGTTGCCACCCGTCCGCTATTGAACGGAACATGATTTGTTCACTACAAATATGGATGTATAATAATAAAAAATTGGTCCCGAGTTCTTTATATAGCTGCACTAGTCATTGTTTCACTCACGGTTTTAGTGTTGCGAAATTGTGCCCAACTGCTTCCTGGTTAGCACAGACCAACCGACATGCTGCGCCGCAGCCTCTGTCTCTCTCACCCACGGCTTTAAATGTATAGGTGCTGCTGGTCCCTTGGTAACTCGAGCCGAAGCTCCGGATAAATGTCTAAAGCTACTTTGCTGACATAAAGAATGTCAACAAAACAATCAATTCCGGTCGGCGAGGAGAGGCTTCCGACTGGAATGGGGCGTCTGGGCCGGATGATGGTCATATATTAGGCGCACCGGGTTATAAGACGCAGTCGGCTTTTGAGAAAATGTAAGGATTTTAGGTGCGACTTATAGTGCGGAAAATACGGTAATCGGACTCAAGCTGCCACCTTTCATCTTTAATAAACTGCATGAAAAAGAAACAAAGATACTAAAATTTAGTTTATTTTTTTATCCTGCAGGCTTTTTTCCACCTTGGGTCGACCTGACCTCATCGTCGCCATGTACAAGAAGAACCGGATGTTTGAGGATGTCATTCGTGTGGTGGGCAAACATCACCCCGACCTGCTGACGGAGACCCACCTCCACCTGGCCAAGGTGCAGCAGCAGCTGGAAAACTCCTCTGTGGAGGAATCAGTCCACAAAATTCTCTGCAAAAACACAAAATTTCACCAAGTGTTTTTGTCTAGTTTTTTGTGCAAATATGTTAGTACCTCTGAAGTAAGAAAACTAACGTACAAGTAACTTTCAGCAAGACTTATGAGCTTGTTTTACAATTTATGAAAAAGTTCTAGTTATAAGTGAAATAATATTCCAGTGGAACTAGTACTTATATATATTTTTTACTCAGTAATAAATATGAATACTTTATGTAACACCTAAAAGATGTCATGAATGAAAAGGAGCAGAAAAAAAGTATAAACTTATAATTTCTGGTACCTAATAACATATTTCAACTACACAAAACTTCAGCTGATTCAACACGGTATCGCTTCACCACAATAAATTTCTTTTAAATTAAAGATTTAGATTGTTATATCTGTAAAGATTTAGTGTCTTTTAAGTCGTATTTGATCTCTCATTTTACGATTATAAATACATATTAAGGAATTATTGACTTAATTATTTCTTGCTGAAAAGTTACTTATAATTTTGTTATCTCATTTAAAGTCTATGAAGATATTTCCATTTGAAACTAGACCAAAATAACTGTTTTTGCCGTTTTAGTGAAACACAAGCAAAACTAAGGCCAGTTATTTTCAGGTTGTTTAAACCAGGGTTTTCCAAAGTGTGGCGTGGGGGCCATCTGTGGCCCTTGGACTGAGTTTGTGTGGCCCCCCAACTGCTGTTCAAAACTGATGCAAATTTGTCCCGTCTAGAAGTTGTTGATGCAGATGGAGACTTTTTATTTGTAATGAGGATAAAAATATTGCCAAAATGTTTTTTTTTTTACAAAAGAAAATGTTAAAAACCACACAAACTATTTGTCTTTTTACAACCAGACTTGTAAATATATACAGTAAATATAAGTTTGTTTATCTAAAGAGTTTTACTGACTTTACCGTTTCCATTTATTTACTAAATTAGAAGCAGTAAATATTAACAAATATTTTGAAAGAAAGTGACTCAAATCTTGTCCCTATAACTAAATATAAATTTCAGGCAAACCAAAAGAAACCAAAAACCAGGTGACTTTCTTCTAATATAGCAAATGTCAGATTTCAGTTCTTTAGTTTATTTTATTTTTTATATTTTCTTGGTCTCTCAGTTGGACACATGCTGCTCAGGTAAATTGTTGGGGGTTTTTGTCACCTGTCATGGTGACTGTAGTCGCTGAAAAGAGCGTTAGTGAATTTCACAGTAAATGGGCTGCAACTCTGGAATATTCCCTCATGAATTATCTAACACAGACTACTGAACCTTTAAATTAAGATCAACTCTCAAAGGCCTCAAATCCCAAATCTACAATACGCTTAACACAGAATAAAAACATGAAGAAAAATGCTTGTTAATCTGTTTTTATTTCAGCAACAAATTGGTTTTAGACTGATTTCTGCACATGTAATAATGCATCTAATTTAAATGGAACAAATAATCACAAAGGTTTTCCCAAGTGGCAACACAGAAAATAATCATCTTTTCATAGTCATGTTAGCTTCACAGCTACATACATGAATGATCACAATGGCAGTTTTTTGCATATTATAAATGTATCTACATATGTTTAATACTTTCTTCTTAACTTGCTTTAAAGTGAAATTGCAAGAGCTTTGACTAATCGTAGCAGATTTTGATTATTATTATTTTTTCTACGTCCCAGATTTGAGCAGGGAGGCAGAAGGCTACTAATTCATGCTAAGCTTTAAGTTGTGAAGCTTTTCTGTGTTTGAAGTGTAACTCATGCTGGTACATTTGGTAAATTTGTTTCTGTTTTATTTACTTTGCAGGAGCTGGAAGCCGAGTCCCGGTTCTCAGAAGCAGAGTATCACCTAATGGAGGCGGAGGAGTGGAAGGCAGCAGTACACATGTACAGAGTCCATGACATGTGGGAGGACGCATACAGGGTAAAAACATCACATTACATCTTACTTTTTCAGTATTAATAATCTGAATACATTTATTTCTAACCTGACCCGAACATATCAGGTCTGCAGCTGAATTTATGGTTAGTTTCCAGAATTAGAAAAGTTTGGTTTCATTCACATCGCTTTAATCCAACATCTTCAAGACTACAAATATACTGGGTTCCTTTTATTAAGGCAACTCTATAAAATAAATAAAAGCATAAAACAGCAAGGGTAACACTTAACACTTAGCATTTTCTGTTTAAAAGGATATTAACTTTCCATTTTTCATCTCAACTCAATCACAAAATGTGTTCAAATTAGGACCATTTCTCAGCCACACAAAATTATTCCAACAGCAACAAATATCCCCTGAATCGCAATTTCGACATGAATTAGAGAAAATATTCAAATAGATATGTGGAAAGGTGAATGTGTCCAAAAGGACTAAATTGTAAAGGTATTGAAATACGATGATTATGTTGTCTCAAACAACTTCCATGTTTTTCTCTTGTATCATCATCTGCGAATTCCCTAATATATGTATGAGCTTTGCACTGATTTCTACATAAATATCCCTGTGATCTGCGTCAGGTGGCGAAGAGCCATGGAGGCGCTGCTGCCCAGAAGCAGGTGGCCTTCCTGTGGGCCAAGAGTCTGGGCGGAGAGGCCGCCGTCAAGCTGCTCAACAAGTTCGGCATGCTGGAGTACGCCATCGAGGCTGCTGCTAATAAGTTGTGAGCATCATCAGCATCATTATCTGCCTAGCAACAGAGATTACTGAAGGATTAATCAGTTTACTGCTTAGATTCATGTGTTTCTTACTGATTTTTCCTCTAACTTCTTAGTGAATTTGACTTTGCCTTTGACTTGGCTCGCCTGTCTCACAAAGAAAAGATTCCTGAGATCCACCTGAAACATGCCATATACCTGGAGGACGAGGTAAATTAGCCACCTGCCTCATTTATCTAAGCCGCCATCACAGTGGGAAAGATTCTGTTTACAAGCTTGATGCGATTACGAAGCGACATTCAACGCTTTGTAACGAGGCCCGGCTCATTAAAACAGGGATTTTTCTTTATTAGGCGAAGGAGGAAGTCAGTTCCCATCTGAATGAAGTTCCAACAGTCTGACATGCTTCCCTTATTATCATTGTTGTAAATTTGATCAGTCACTAAAGCAGCAGACATTATTACCTGCGACTGTCAGCTCATACTTTCTGCTAATCCTTAATTCTGACATGTTTCATTTTGAAAACCAGGGAAGGTTTCCTGAGGCGGAAGTTGAGTTCATCAAAGCAGGAAAACCCAAAGAAGCCGTGTTCATGTGAGTGCTGGAGGAAGAGATTGTGTGGTTTTTTTTTTCTTTAAAACTCTTTTTAGCCAAATTTAACTTGCTAACTTTCTAAAGTGCTATTCCAAATTATTTGTGAGCATTTTCTAAGAACTTCACAAATCGCATTATTTTCACTTTCCGTCTATTTCAAACTCTTATTTGTTTTAAAGCCATTAACCGCCTTGCTTTCAGTGTTTTAAACGACTTATTGAGCTTCATTATTATGGAACATCATTTTACATTGATGTAACTTTTTTCCCCTCAGAATTTTGACTTTTATTTTCTCAGAATTAGTTTTTCTCAGAATTATAACTCTTGATTTTAAAAGATTAAAGTCAAAATAATTCTGGAAAATTCTAAGAAAAAGTCAGAATTACCTTTTTTTTAGTGACCCTAATCCTTCTCCATAGAAATCTGCCTTCATTTGATTGCTAAAATATTATTTAAACATACAGTAATCATTTTCAAGGTTCTATTTATGGTTTACATAAAGTATTAAGACGGGCCAGATTTGGCCCACGGGCCTTGAGTTTGACACTTGTGAATTAAATGAAATTCAAGATTTTTAATTAAAAATATTCTGCTAAGAACCCAAATTACACATTTATTTAAATTACTCTCCCAATTAGTGCATAAATATGGGAACTAGTTAAGTTGTCTCTTATTTTTATATTTAAAAGTTTGTCTAATTTGAGGTTTTGCCCAAACCTGTCCCAGGTATGTCCACAACAAGGACTGGGCCGACGCTCAGCGAGTGGCCGAGAGCTGCGACCCGGACAGCGTCTCTGAGGTTCTGGTCGGCCAGGCCCGGTCCTGCTTCGAGGAGAAGGATTTCCTGAAGGCCGAGGCCTTCCTGCTGCGAGCGCAGAGGCCCGAACTGACCGTTAAGTTCTATAAGGTAAGGTTTTTAAATTGCTATTGTTTTATGTGCCTCATTGGGGTCGGTTGTTTTTATTTCTTCCATGTGTGTTTGACAGGATGCGGGCATGTGGAGCGATGCGTTTCGGATCTGTAAGGAGTATCTGCCCGGCAAGCTCTCCGTTCTGCAGGAGGACTACGAGAGGGAAACCGCCAAGAAGGGAGGCCGGTAAAGTTCATTTAGCCCTGATGGTCTAAAGTCTTTATAAAGTCTTTGAGTCTTTACTGCTACTAAAAAAGCCCAAAAAAAAATCACCTGGCTGTTTTTGTAGGATTGCACTGATCCACTTTTTTCACCTTCAGTACCAATATCTCAAGTTTTTGTATCGATCAACACAGAAAAGCAGTGCAGAATTGATTTAGTGTAAATGTTGAGTTGAGTGATGTGGCCAGCAGCTTATTTGGATTTAAAATAAGAGGTCCAAAAACAGGGGCTCCACGGTGGTGCAGTTGGTAGAGCTGGTGCCTTGCAGCAAGAAGGTTCTGGGTTCGATTCCCGGCCCTGGTCTTTCTGCATGGAGTCTCCATGTTCTCCCCGTTCATGGTGGGTTTTCTCCAGGTACTCCGGTTTCCCCCCACAGTCCAAAAACATGACTGTCAGGTTAATTGGCCTCTCCAAATTGTCCCTAGGAGTGAGAGTGAGTGTGCATGGTTGTTTGTCCAGGTGACCTCGCCTCTCGCCTGGAACGTTAGCTGGAGAGGAACCAGCAACCCCAGACCCCATTAAGGGACAAGGTGTAAAGAAAATGGATGGCTGGATGGAATCAACAAGAGCCAAAAGCAGGCAGATCTGCAGACTAAAATCTGATTGCTTAAAAATTATTTTGAGCAAAGGATGTAGTGAACTTTTTTTATATAGCCCAGACACCTGACCTGTCTGAGGAATCATAATTAGTCACCTTTAAACAACCTCAAATCACAACAAACCCAGTGATTTTGCAGCCTTTCCTCTGAAGCTCACCAAATGAATCTTTCCACAAACAGTTAGTTAGATGCTTTATTTAAAAAATCTCTCGTGTTTTTCCCCTGAAACTAAAACTTCCAACAGCTCGTTAGCAAGAAAACCAGCAGCATGCAGCTCTCATCTTCCCCCCGATGCTTTAATGGCTCGTGGGAGAAAAGATCAAAAGTTGCCAGTGGAGACGAAAGAAAGTGAGGGGAAAAAAACGCAAAATTATTCCTGAAGAGTTTAAGGCTGAAAACCCCATTTTTCATTAGGGAGCTGCAGAGCTGCTGCAGCGACGTGGGTTAGTAGTGAGACATACTGTGAATTTTTTTAAATTTACGGTTGTCATTTCTGTAAATAAGAGGAAGGATTTCCTGAAGCATGTAATCCTGAATGTTTGTGCTTAGGGGTGTGGAGGGTTTGCTGGAGCAGGCCAAGGAGTGGGAGGAGTCCGGAGAATATTCCCGCGCCGTCGACTGTTACCTGAAGGTGAAGGACGAGTCCAACCTCACCCTGATGGAAAAGTGCTGGATGAAGGTAGAAGTCCCACAAAATTCATTCAATAATCATTAAAAATACATTCAGTTCTCTGTCTGGAGAGGAAGATCCAACCAATCTGAGGTTTTTATCTCTCCACTCTATCCATGCACTTTGTAACAGCGCCCCCCGGAGGCTGGATGAATGGTTCACTGTTATTATTTGTTCTTGTTTATTTTTTTCTTTGTGTTGCGCTCCGATTGAAGAACTCTGCTTTTAACCAATAGTTTAGATTTAATTTCACAATTAAGTCTTTTGGAAAGTCGCATTTTTGCTTCGTAATATTTGCCACGATATGACTTTTACCTTACAAAAGTTCTCCAAATCGATCAGGCTGTGAGGACATTTTTCATCCCATTATATCTGCGAAAAGTTTAAACATTATTTTGAATGTTATCTTTCTTTTCCATCACAAAATCAATTCCTTTTTGAGAGGCCCTGTACTTGTAAAAACCAGAAGCGCTTGTGACTGAAAATTGGCACAGACTGATAGAAGAGATCTTCTTTTTTATGCCACAGAAGCAGATTGCCAAGTCTTCTGTCTCTCTCATTTTTGTTCTTTCCCTGGGTGGAAACAGAAAATCCATCCAAATCTGTGATGAAATCTTTGCTTTAGGTAAACTACTGCATAATAAGCGGTAGAGCGAGTTTTATTTGTGGAGAATTTCTGTTTCTGAGGCTCTCGATGCTCTGCAGCCTAAAGCACCAGATTATGTCTGGATGACATTTAAAGTTTATATTATTCATTTCTAGTAAACATCTATAGTTACTGCATAGTGTGCATTATGCACAAGAGAGAAACTTCACAAGATTAATTAATTACAGTGTACAAACTCAAAAAATGTGCCATTTGCAGGAAGAACAACATATTCAGAACAGTCATCAAACCAAAACTGTTGAAAAAATACATACATTTAGTATTTATTAAAAAAGAAAAAAAACTCATTTGTAAATATGTTTTGGTCAAAACTCCTTAAGTGTTTTGCAGTTTTATTGCATTTTAGGCAATAAAATGTTTACATTTATTTATTTTTATTTTACTTTTATACTACAATTATTAAGAAATGCACTATAAGAATTCATCATACTTGTACGCATTTGGAAATTTATAAACTTGTTCCATTATTATTATTATTATTATTATTATTATTATTATTATTATTATTATTATTATTATTATTATTAATTGAATTATTAGTTTATTTGTCTCTTAATGTATTTTTTAATATTGTATGAAAATAACACTTAAATTGTTAAATTTGTAGAATGGGGATGTTTAAAATCAGATTAATGACATAATCAGTAGATTAATCAATTAGTAAAATAATTGTTAGATATCAACTCAAAGCTTCATATCGGTGCATCCCTAGATGAAATAAAATCAAGATAAATGTAGTATCTTTAATTTATACTCTGCCTTTTTAGCGTATTGTTGGTTAACTTTTATCAAAGCTGAGTGTCACATTAGTCACATTTGCATTTGAAATAAATTTTAGTCCAATTCAAATGCCTGCATTAGTAAGTCTTTATTATCGGGCCTTAAAGGTTTTATATCAAAAGCCGATTAGATTCCATCATTGTCACATTTTGGCTAAATTTGGCATTTTGGATTTTGCAAATTTTCTAAATTATAGCGTTTTAAAATAGATTTTTAAGTGTTTAAATGGACCAACACCATTAAGCGACTGCATACAGAGACTGCAGGGCAACAGCAGATCTACCAGAGCAGCTTTGGATGGAAAATGTAAGGTTCCCTTTTGAAGAACCGCTTTTGCTCAAAGTGCTGAGTCTGTGAGAGGATCTGCAGTTTGAAACTCACTTCCTGTTCATTTAAAGTCTGTAACCAGTTTTATACGTTCAGAAATCAAACAAAACTCTGGTTATGTCAAAAACAGACCTGAACCCATTTTTAATTTTTTACATTTTTCTGTTTGTATATATTATGTTGTGCTATTTTAAATGATTTCACTTCAATTTT
>CAEGAF010073658.1:0-12500 GCA_903067075.1 Micropoecilia bifurca | reverse complement strand
CAAAACAAACCTGGAGTGTCACTTTGAATCTTTCATGTGTGTTTGAGAAATGTTTTAATCTCCATGGCAACCATTCTGCTGCTGTGGGTGGACGTAGACCAGTTCTCCCCCACTCAGCTCCTTCAGACTAGCCAGCAGCAATTAGCAACACCTGGCAGAACTGCGTATCTGCTGGGCTCATTATAGGAGCTACTGCTCAGTGAAACCTGGTAAAAACTTTGTTAAAGGGTTAATAGAAGAGCCATGTTATGATGACTTCCTGAAGGCAGAGTTTCAGGAAGAGCAGGAGTTTTTAAAGAGACAGCAGCCCAATTTCAAGGCATTAAATTACAAAGTACATATTTTAAGTCATATTTGATATATACAGCATTTTTATAACAATAGAAACTAACATAGTTGATTGGACTGTAAAATGGCCCTGTGTGCCTGGAAAATACATAATACTGTCCCTTTAACAAGGTTTCCTGATTAAAGTATCACAGATTTGCATTTTTCACACTGAACGTGTTGATATGCTGCTTTTAATGGCGTTTGGAAAGCAGGATAATTAAAAATGTTATTCTTGGCAAGAAAAGTCTGTGGAGTTTCTGAACTGCAGAATTTTCACTTCATGTCACTTCATGTTAACACAAAACCTTCATTAAGTCTCAAAAAGGAGGTTCTTGTGTTGGTTCTAAGCATAGATTTAATGCACATCCTCATTCATTACGTATGTCCTTAAATAACTGCTGATCAAGTTTTAATTTTTTTCACTTATTCATTAATTGAATTCACTCATCTCAGTTTAAAATGAACACACATTTCACAAGTTTTGAATGAAAAGAATTTGGTGGATAAGAACAAATCTCATAGTTTATCTCTTCTCTCTTACTGCACAATAAGCAGCTAAGCATCAATCATCCATATTGATGCATCTTTTAACACTGAACAGTCGATGTATGAATCAAATCATATTGTATGTGTTTTTCTGAAGACTTCCAGCATGTTTCTGTTTAATTTTTCTTTTGAAAATAGGCAGAAAAAACTGAAGAGCAAATTAAACAACTGACCTGTTGGTGGATAAATACCACCAAACATTTGTAGAGCATTTTTTAAATGATTAAAAAATGACTTTAAATACTGATAGAAATTTATGTACATTGTCAAAAAAACACTTTTTTTAGATGGCTTCATTTATTACTCAAAGATTTCTGTAATAAAACAACCAGAGCTACAAACATATGAAATGACCATAAAACCTCTTAGTGGACTTTTCTATTCACTAACTTTATAAGCTTTGTGTTAGTGACCTCTACAGTGACCTCTGAGTCTATTATTCTGTTGACACTCCATGACTGATCCAAATATGAAGGACATCAGTTTAAAGCTCATCTTTTTTACGTTTTTTTGTTTGTTTGTTTTTTAAGAAAGAAAACTACAAAATATTCAGACTAAACAGATTTTCCAGGGATTTTTTTTAGTTTCTTTTTTGCTGCTTTGAAACTGCCTGAGCTAGAACTAACACTTACACCTTGTCCGAATCAGAGGAATGGAATTAATATAATAATTAACATTATTTATTATTGTCCAACATAGTAGTTTCTTTTTAAAGTGTTAGAAAAACACTTATGTTTCAATACAACTAAGCAATTTCCTTCTTAACAAACTGAAACACTTTAACGTTTTCCAGACAGCAGCATGGATGATACACATTACACTAATATCACATTAACATCAACGTTATTTATCACATTTATCATGAGTTATTCTTCATTCTATTTCTAACACATTTGCTGTGTTGCTCATCAGTGACTACAAATGCTTTCCTGGCTGTATGATTTAAGTTTGACTCATCTGGTCTTAAAGAGACGGTGCATCAGTGACATGATCTTTTTAACCTGAATCTGGGACTTTATTATTTCATGTAAAACGTAAAGTCGTTCACCGAAAACAAAGGTGTCCTTTTTAAAGACCTTTTTAAAGACCTTCCTCTTCTTCTCCCCCTTCGTTTGTCTCCAGACGCTGAACTCGGTGACTCCTCACCTGGATGTGGAGGAGTGCAGCGTCTCCCTGATGTCCAGGAACCGGGAGAAGAACCGCAGCATGGACGTCCTGCCGCCGGACCGCTCCCTGGCCTTCCTCGTCACCACCGAGGGCGAGAGCAGCAACTACATCAACGCAGCGCTGGCCGACAGCTTCCTCCGACCCGCTGCCTTCGTGGTGACGCCTCATCCGCTGCCCAGCACCACCACCGACTTCTGGAGGCTCATATACGACTACAGCTGCACCTCAGTGGTGATGCTGAACCAGCTCAACCAGTCCAACTCTGCCTGGGTAAGATCAACCACTCACCTTAACTCAGTGTTTTACCTGTGTATCTATTGAAAGAAGCGATTATTTTAGTATTTAGTAATCCATCAATTATTCTGATTATTAGTCGAGTAATTGGATAAAACGTTGTCCTGGTTCTGCAGTGGCTGCTTAAGCTAGTAAAAGAAATAATGAAAGACAAAACACTAGTAAAAAACAATTCAGTTCCTTTTTTATTTATTGCTTAAACTGTAATATACATCACTTTTAGTCTCCAGTTTGAAAAATGACAAACTTTTCTTAAAGTCCAAAAACAGATGAGATATGAAAGATTTCACATTAACGTTTAAAAATTCAAAAGCAAACTTAAATTGAGGCATTAGTAAAACTCAGACTTTTACATTACACTTTACTTTCATTAAATAAGAAAGGAAATTAAAATCATGTGAATAAGTTTGTTCATACAATAAGTCTTTAAAATCATGTTATCTTCTTCTTTGTGATTTATGCCAGCAGCAACTTCCTGTTGTTGATCATGTGATGCATAAAACATGTTTTTGTTGTAGTTCTGCCAAATAAACCAATTTCTAAACAGCCAAAAAGCTCCTCATGCTAACGCCAAAACGTTTTATCAAAAAACGAAGGTTTTATGAAAATGACGAGTTCCATTAAGTGAATTCATTTTTGAAATGTCAAATTGTTTAATTATATTTTTCAATGAAAACTTGGCTATTGATGCTACTAATGGTGAATCTCCTCCAGCTATCTGAGGTTAAGCATGCATCAATTCTAAAACTTTTGCGTGAAATCTGGTTATTTATAGATTTTCTTTATTATATCTAATATATTTGAAAAAGAAATGCAGATAGGAACCTGAGATACCTACGCACAAGGCTACTTTTCACTCTATTGGCTCATGTTTGTAAATCAGCCAATCCAGGAGCAGCATTTCTTCTTCTTCCCTCCAATAGACTAAGAACGTTGATAAGGAAACTGTAGCTATCAGCTTCTGTGTTCAGACTACGATGATTTTCACAGTAAACCCTTAATGCATCTTAAGGTCTTTGAACAGTTATTAATGAGTTCGATTCTCTGGTATTCACAGATCTTAGGTAGTTGTGTGGGTTATTGTCTGTAAACTAAATGAATACCAAGTGAACTGGTTGTAGCATGTTGTGACTCTTACGTCACAACAGGTGAGACTATGTGAGAGGAACCAGGTAACCTTGTTCTGGTTCAGGTCAACCTAAAGAGCAGCTGCCCTGCGTGACTCACAGCTCAGTCATCCTGTTGTCTCCACTCTGCATTAAGGCTCCCGTGTTTAATTTGCCTTCACACCATCGACTTGCTCTCATTCTTCCATGTTGGCTCTCGGGAAGGTTTGTTCAGGCGTCTCCCTGTCGCCGCCCTGTCAGCGTGTCATGTCTCATTGCTGCTCAACATTTCCACCATGCCTGTCGGCTGCAGCCTGCCCTCCTTCCACTGTCACTCCCTTCTCGTCTCCTTCCCTCCGTCTGCCCCTGGATTACCAGTTCGCCCCTCAAATATTCCCTCTCTGGCTCAGTTTGTCCTCCTGAGTTGGTGGGATGTTGGCGGGTGGAGGGAACACGGCTGTCTGTCTCCTGCCTGGATGTATAAATATTTATCTCTTTCTGCTCAATGTCACCTGCTAATACTTTTCTGTCACCACGTCACTGATATCACTTCCTACTCCAGGGGTCCTGAGCTCATCCCAAAAGTCAATGCGGAACATGCTGGCGGCTCGGCGGTTGCTGCTGCTGCTGCTGTTCCTTTGTGGGGGGGGAGTGTTTTTGAAGCTGGGGGCCGATGGGGGAGTCGCGTTTGGAGTTGATCCAGATTCTGAGCTGGCTCCTCGTCTCTCCTGGGTACAGTCAAGGTCTCCCACTTCATTCATTTACTAATGGTAATGATTGGAACTCATGAATAATTCAAACCTGGAGGCTGATGCTGATGTGAAGAATTGTTCCCATCATGAGTGCTTTTTTTTTAGTCCGTTTAATTTACAGCGTCTGTTTGCAGGTAATCATTGTCATTTAGGCTAATTGTATATGCTGTCAATACTCAGGTGTCTTGTCAGTGGCTTCCCCATCACTTGACGCTGACATAATGATTTGTTTTGTGGGCTAATGACCTGCTGCCTTCCCTTCCCTCCCCTCCTCGCCTCCCTGGTCCTGCTAGCCCTGCCTGCAGTACTGGCCGGAACCTGGGATCCAGCAGTTCGGCCCCATGACTGTGGAGCTCCTGTCCAGGACTGCAGATGATGACGTCATCATCCGACTCTTCCGGATTCAGAATATCACACGGGTAACTTCAATCAAGACTCAGATCTTTATTCAGTTTAGTTTTAGTCATTTCTTAGACTCTTTGATTTGTTTCCTTTGTTTCTTATTTAATGTTTATACTGACTGTCATTT
Source organism: Micropoecilia bifurca (assembly GCA_903067075.1). Classification (NCBI taxonomy): domain Eukaryota; kingdom Metazoa; phylum Chordata; class Actinopteri; order Cyprinodontiformes; family Poeciliidae; genus Micropoecilia; species Micropoecilia bifurca. Next base: position 7,776 of record CAEGAF010073658.1, on the reverse strand, counting down.
TAACCTAGTTTGTCTAATCTTTGTTTTTTCTAGATACATGTCTTTTTGTTCAGGGACAACAGATTAAAAACAGCCTTTTGGCTAATTCTGGCACATTTGCAAAATGTTAAAGTAATGTTCATTGTCCCTACCTAATCAATCTCATTTAATTTGGGATATCTGTAAAAGAAAAATGTAGGGCATGTTCAGATTTGCAGTGTTGGGAAATGTAGTAGCCTAAAATTAAGCTACACCGTCTGACCAGAAGACGCACCTACAAATGTCCTATTGGATAATTACTGAAAGGTGGTTACCATTCAGCTATCAAGGTCCAATGAGTGGCTTCTCATTTCTTAAGCAGACGTGTTGGAACATCCTGAACATATTTTAGTGGGTTTAAGAAGCTTCATATCACTGACCTGAGGCAGATTTCAGAAACTACCAAAATTAGCTCCTACTCCAGCTCCTTGGTGATGTGGGATGAATTTAATTTGATTTTATTTATTTTCTGAGAGCTAATGACGCCTGTTGATGGAGAAATAAACCACCGTGTGACCCGAGTCCCATCTTGGCTGCTGGAATGATTTCCATAATAATCCTACAAATAATTGTGAACTGCTTTTCTTTTAGCATTGACTTGGAATAAATACAGTTTTCAGTTTCAAGCTCTTAAAGTTATGACATTTTTACTGAGTGGGATATTTAAAACTGACTAGAATATTTGTTTGCTTGTATGGATGGTTTCGTCTTAATAACAGAATATTAACCACATGTAAATATTGTTCATGGCCATCAATTTAAAATGAACATAATTCAGAAACCAAAAGAAACCTTGAAGTAATCTGTGCCCTGGATATATTCTGTGTTGTGGTCTATTTTTCTACCTGTTTAGTGGTTTCTCATCAGGACACGGTAAGAGTCCTGATGATCTTCTTCATTAGGTTATGCAGGATGCAGCTTTTATGATGTGGGACTTCAAGGAAAGGACTGATTTCTCCCTCTTGCCCCCCCTCCTCTTTCTTTGACTTGTGCAGCTGCAGGAGGGTCAGTTGGTGGTTCGCCACTTCCAGTTCCTGCGCTGGTCGCCGTACCGAGACGTTCCCGACTCCAAGAAAGCGTTCCTCAGCCTTCTGGCTCAGGTCCACAACTGGCAGCGGGAATGTGGCGAGGGACGCACCATCGTCCACTGCCTGTGAGTCTGCTGGCTCTCAGAACCAAGACTTATTACGGTCATAAAGACCAGTCAAAGCAACACGTACTCTGTTCCCTGATGTCTTCAGCAAAATGTAGCTCAGAGTACTTTATTGTGCAGGTCAGGATGTCTCAGATTCCATCCCACCTCCTGTATTTAAATGAGAGCTTTTCATTCATCTTCAGACTCTTCCGTCTGGCCTCTTTTCCGACAGCATCCATGATCCATGTTCAGTCAAACTGTGAAATTCCCTTCTGATTTTTAGGACACCTGTTTTAGGTCACTCATTGCGCTTTGCTGCTGTCTCTATGTCTGATCGTTTCGGAGCAGGAACGGCGGCGGTCGCAGTGGCACTTTCTGCGCTTGCACCATGATCCTGGAGATGATCCGACATCACAGCATGGTGGACGTCTTCTTCGCTGCCAAGACGCTGCGCAACTCCAAGCCAAACATGGTGGAGACCATGGTAACCCAGCACTAGTCTCTGTCGTCCATCCATGTTAGTGGATGTGGCTCGTGCGTCAGATTTATGGTCATACCAGAAACGCGTAGCAAAGGTTCCGGCTTGGGACATTTGCATGTAAAAAAAGAAAAAAAAAAGAAGGAATTAATTGTGTTACAATTACTAACACGTTGACACATTCATTAAAATGAATGGGTTAAAGTCACACCTCAAACATATACCTATACATATATACTCTATTCATTGTGATAATGCACTAACTTTTCATACACTCATCATTAATGTCATACTCCTGATGGCTTTCATTTTTCTTCTTAAACATTCTTTTTTTTAAAAGGTGTATTGATGAGAAAACATATTAATTCAACTGTAAAATCAAGAATTGGGCTCACAATCTTGAATTCATGTTTAATCCAAATGATCTCAAATATAAAGGGACTGAAGCCAAAATGCCTCTATTGTGACATTTAGCAAACAGAATCATTCTGATGACTCGGACTGACTCGTTTGGTCTGAGGAGATAAGATGTGAACTTCTGGTTTCTGGTGGCCATTCAGAGCAAAGCCTGATGATTTGTTCTGCTTGCAGGAGCAGTACCGTTTCTGCTACGAGCTGGTCCAGGAGTACCTGGACTGCCTGGAGGTCAGATAGCGCCAGCTGCTTCCACCGCATCCCTTCTCAAGGAAACGGCCAGGATCTGGGTTCCCGCTTCCTGGATCTTTGCCTCATTAGTCCCTAGCATTCTGCTCTGGTCAGATCCTTCGCCATGCCTGGATGAAAACATTATCAACCCTACAGACCTTAAGAGAAAACTCAAAACCTGTAACGTACCACTCAAAACAACTTCTCCTTGTCCCCCCTGATCCAAGCTGGCCTCTTCCGTGCCATGTAACATCTGCCAAACCAGAGGACTTTAAGCGGAGAGCTGACTCCGTCTTCTACTCCTTACAGGATCTAAAGAGCTCCTCTGAATCCTGCCTTACTCTGAACAAACACTAAAAAAAGGAACAGTTGACGCCATTCGCCGGGTGATATTTTGTGTTTGTAACACTGTAAATGGTGCAATCTGCTGTTGGTGAACATCCAATGTTGTTCTGTACTGTATTTGAATTTCAATGTGGATGAAGCTGACGACCTGAGACTGACATATGGAGAAAAGGGAAGCCGACTTTTATCTGATGGATGTTTGTGTTTGGTGGATCAGTCTCCTGCCTAATTTCTCTTTATTTATTTGTGTATATCGATGTTTTATTTTTCCTCCATCGGATATTTAGATGTTTCCAATGTCTTAATCACTGTGCCATCCTCTCTCTCTGTCTGTTACTGGGTTAGGGTTCAGCATCTGCATGCCAGGTCTTAACTGTCTCATTGCAATGTGTGACCCAAGTCTGCTGTAAGAGAAGAATTTGTCGCTTTTTAGGTTTGTATTTATTCAATGTGTTTAATTTTCTAAACAGTGTAAAAAAACAAGAGCAGGAGAAGAAATAAAATATGCTCCTAACAGCAATGCATCTCAAGAAGATTCACTCTAAAACGTCAGGAAGTTGTGGTTGCAACCACTGAAGCAAATTCACTCATCATTCACAACTGTTGCACAGACCTGTAATTTTCACCAGTTATCACAACGTTTTGGCAAAACTGATCAATAATCTTAACACTTTCTGTATTTCCTTCTCACTGCAACTCGTCTGAATTTTCACCAATCATCTTAGCCTCCTTCTAATTCTACTTCCTGTTTCATGATGTCTCTCGAACGTCGAACCCACACAAAAAAAACATAGTAAAACAAAACGTGGTTAAAAAAACACGCTAAATGATAACATTAGCCTTTTTTTAAATTTTTGCATAAAACATTTTCAGATGTTCTGTAGGATCTGCTTATACTCTCAATATTCAATTATGTTTCATTTTAATTTGGTTTCATTGATATTCTACAAGCTGAGTCCACATGGTGCAGTCACACAGCATTCAGATGAACACATGCAGCATTTTCTGTTCAGTGACTGTGGCCCCAAGAACTACATATAAACAATTCAAATATCATAATTCATCTATGATCGTGGTCCTGACTTGTACATAGTTCAGTATCTCAAGGTTTATATATTCACCTGAAAGCTGAATCCACTCTGAAGCCAACCTGAAAACTGGAATTACAAGCAGCACTTAATGCAGAGTTTTGAAATCGGGGAACATTTCTCAAATTAAGTGTATCAGAAGTCAACAGGACTATGTGAGGGAGACGGGATGCATGTCCTGCTGGTCTCTACCTAGTCAGAGACCAGGGTAGAGATGATATTCAGATGGGAATTTATAAATTCATTTTTTATTCGTGATGCACTCATATGCTCATAAAGTTTCAAACATCTGCACCAAGTAGTCAAGTGTGTGAATTGTAATGTTTGAACATGACTGTCGCTGTTTTATTTAAAATCCAGCCAACGATGGAAACTATTCTAACACGACCGCTTTTATCAAATTTTATGGAATTTTGCTTCCATCAACATTTTCTAACGTGATACTTTAATCGGCACGTAAAAAAATAACCTTGATGGAAATACGACTAGTGTTTTGTTGTATTTACTAAAAAACAGCTAATAAAGGTTTTTCTACCTCACCTTGGTGAGTCAACCAACAGGGAATAAAACCTGACTTAGATAGTGAAGCAGTAAATGGAGCAGAACAGGGAAAACTCAATGTCTATCCACGTCTAGGCAACATATATCTATATCAAAATAGCAGCTGTTGAACGACAGAGGTGACAGGAGATCAAGTGCATCTGATATTAAAGATCGCATAATTGGTATGAAAAGCATGACACCATTACATTCTGTTCCTAACTGAATGCTCTCAGGTAAAGCCAGGCAATTTCAGTAGATTATCAACATTTTTTCTGTTGCACTGGAAAGGAAAAACCTTCACAAAACAAAATATTTCATATCCGAGGACCAGAAATTTCAAGTTGGTGGATTCGTTATCGTTTTTATCATGCAGCCACTGGAAAAATAAAAAGTGGGAAGAAATCAGACGGCTGAAACATAAAATGATGATTAGGTTCATTTTATGGAAAAACTCAAACATAGACTCAACATATTTCAGAATAAAGGCAGTTGAAAGTGCTTTACATCATAAAAATACAAAAATACAAAATCATAGAACAGTCAGCAATTGAAACATTACATTTTGTCAAGTACTGTCATTACACATCAGAATGTTTAATGTTTCTTTAATGATGTTTCAAAATCAACCCTAACCAGCTCGGTTTTCAGTTTACATTTAAAGGACTTCAGTGTTTCAGCTGTTTTGCAGTTTTAGAGAAGTTTGTTCCAGATTTGTGGTGCATAGAAGCTGAATGCTGCTTCTCCATGTTTGGTTCTGATTCTGATGCAGAGCAGAACCAGAACCAGAAGCTGTGGGAGGTCTGGAAGATTGCTATGACAACAGCAGATCTTTAATGTATGGTGGTGCTAAACCATTCAGTGATTTATAAACTAAGTATTTTAAAGAAAAGCTAACTGTCAGATTATAAATCACAGAGAAGCAGTTTGATAAGTTTATATATAATCTATATGTATATATATCACTACTAGATGGCCACTCTTATCTCTTTTGACTTGGGTTTTAATTTTTATGCTTATCATTTAATTACCAATTTAATGAACTCCAGCTTTTTATCCCCCTCCTCCAGACAGAGGCTCTAGTACTCAGCCAGCCCTTTAATTGGACGGAGTCTTGATGATCCATCGATTGAGTCCACAGCTCCGTTAATCTGCACATACTGCTTTACAAAGCGTGCCGCATCTTGTTAATGTGTTTTATGAGCTGCTGATTTTCTGCTTGACCCCTTCCAGCTCCCATAGCGATGGGTCTTATCAGTAAACCTCACTGTCCTTCTGCTGCCTGGGCTCGTTTTGAACCAGGTGGAAAAGGTCAGCCGATGATTCAAGGTTTCTGCTTGGTTTGGAGGAGATGTGAGGGATTTGACAGGTCTGGATTTTCCTTTAATCTAATTATTCTGATTAACACGTCATATTAGAGACAAATTTATTTAACTGCACATTCATACACTGATACAGACATCACAAGGTAACTTGGGGTTCAGTGCCTTCCTTTCTTTCTTTCTTTCTTTCTTTCTTTCTTTCTTTCTTTCTTTCTTTCTTTCTTTCTTTCTTTCTTTCTTTCTTTCTCTCTTTCTTTCTTAAGGATTTTTATTTAAGGGCATTTGGCACATTATGCCATATTTCCCCCTTTTTTTGGTATTTATCACTTACATATTTTAGAAAAGACTCAGAACAAAATATAAATAGCTGAGGTCAAAGGTGCGGTTGGGTTGTGTAGTGATGTTGGCGTCATCGTTCATCACTGTGTTGCAGAGCTGCTCTTTCTCCTACAATATGATGAAAAGCCTCATAACACCAGCGAATGAAAAGCTAATTTGCTATTGTGCGTTGAGCACAAAAGGATTGTGGGAAGATGGATTCCTCCCAGCATCTGTTTATGTCAGATTACACAAACCTGGGTTTTTTTCCCGTCTTTCATGTTACTGGAGAGAAAACGAAGGTCTTCGGAGGCTTCTTTGCCACCGTTTCCTTTTATTTTGAAGCTGATCCGAACGTTTCAGAGAACAACGCAGAGCTCATTGTTCCAACATCGCTGTCTGTAATTACCTCAGGTTTAATGTTTCCCTCTGAAAGGCTCGAGTTCAAGTGCTGGAACTGAGACTTCAGGAGACAACATGTGAGTATCAGAGGCTGCTGGCTTAGGAAATGTTCATGGTGGGATGTTTTCACTCAGGACGTCACCAATATGTTCATGATATAAAGACAACCAATAGAAACTGAAAGATGACTTGATGAGCAGCTGAGTTAAGGTTAGGACCTGTAAGGCTTGTCATTTTCATCACATGACATAAAAAGAAATTGTTGTGTTTTAGGTGATATACCAACAAAACGTCGCTCATATTTGTGAAAGTTCATTTTATGATTTGAAACCCTAAAAAGAATTAACTAAATGGGACTGAATGCAATCCCATGCCACACTTTTCAGTTTTTAATTAATAAAAGAAAATGTATCATTTTCCTTTCAAATTATAATTATGTACCAAATTGTTTTGGCCTTTTCCATAAAATAGTAATAAAATGCATTCAAATCAGGTCATGAAGTGACCGTGGCTGGGCTTCCATTTCACCAGACTCCATGTCCCAGCATTCATAGTCAGACACCAATGTTGTTGACGGCACAACACTTATACAAGTCTGAAGATGGATGTCAAAATCTCCGTGGAAACGGACCCAACGGGACAACAGGACAAACCTCTGGAGAACTCTGGAGAAAGCTGCTAGTGTATCCAGCTCAAAGTTCCCTGGAGGCGTTAGAGATCAGTTCCCGTCTGCCTACAGAAGCGGCTCTTGTTTTCTGCTCTTCTTTTTGGGTTTGGAGCCCAACGGGATCATCAGACCTGCTGGACCACAACACATGTTTTTGTGTTTTTTTTCTTCTTTTTTCATAGTTTGTCCCTGAACATCACCTTGACCTGATCAACTAAAGAGACCATTTATTAGAGTCTGGGTGGAAATTGTCAGGTAAATAAGACGATTAAGTTGTCTTGATTTTCTAGTTTTGATGATGGTTTCCTGCTGCTATTCTTGTTGCTGATGGTAGAGACCATCTGCGTCCTGCAGTTTGAATCCAGTGGTTTCCTCTCTCTCTCTCTCTGTCTCTCTCTCTCTCTCTCTCTGTCTCTGTCTCTCTCTCTGTCTCTCTCTCTCTGGTGGTGGTGAGTTTGCAGGTGGTGAGTTTGAGAGAGTGAAAGTGACCTAAACGGTGGTTATTTTCTTTCTTTCTTTTATTTTTTTTCATGTAAATGTTTTCTAATAGTCTTGACTTCGTTTTGGTTCTAAGTCTTGGTTGTTTTCGTGAGTTTCAGCTTGTAGCGCTGTTTGTTTGCGGTTTGGCGTCTCCAGAGCCGCTTCTCTCTCTGAGGAATGGGATCCGGATCCAACCTGATCCGACAATCCCAGTAGAAACTGTTTTGTTGACGGTTGGTGATCTAGTTGGTCACAGTAACCTAAGTTATGCCTCTAGGATGAATAAGGGAGTCGTGGTATTTCTAACAGAGCAGCGCTTGGTGAACCAGCTGATTGCC
>CAEGAF010073652.1:0-59499 GCA_903067075.1 Micropoecilia bifurca | reverse complement strand
TCCAATGAATCCAAGAAATCAGTTTGTGCCTGGGGAGCTAAGCCTGAGTAGTCTGAGCTATACAATTTGTTGTAAAACGTTTGAATATTTTTAGTCCTAAAACTCAAACACATTCCTTTCAACCTCAATCTAAGACCACAAGGAAAGATCTGTTGACGTAAGAAACCCATAGACCAGATTTATTACTTGTGCTGGGGCTCGCTTTTCCATAAGGAGGGAATAAATGATCAGACATTCACTCTGTCTCAAGTCGTTGGGCCTCTACTCGTCAAGCATCACTGGAGACACAATAGGGACCAGGCCATAAAACACTGGGGCCAACAGATGCTCACCAAATACAACCACAGTCCATTATGGAGCCTGTTAAAGACACTCAGGCAGTTTGGTAGGCCGCTGTCGCCCCGGCCCCTGCACTCTTCACTGGGTTTTGTCTGTGAGTGTGGGCAACTTTAGAGTTACAGCTTCCCCTAAGCAAAGCTGTGCCCATTCATCGCAACGCAGGCATCCATACAACGCAGATGTTCTTTGTCCTCTGACAGACGTGTCCATCTTTGTTTTTGTTTCTTTTTCGACTTTTACTTATCGACTCTCCAATGTTTGGTTTTCTGAGCGGATGGGCGCTGACATCAGGGTGAACAATTGGGTCTTAAAGTACGGCCAAAGCATATGGCCTTGTCAGGGTGGTAAATTTACGCTTGCTTAGGGATGAGCAAGCAGGTTTTTTGTCTTCCTGGTGTCATCAATTACAATCTTATGCTGGAAATACACAGGTTTTGCAAAAAGGAGTCTGTCTCCCTATAGGATTTGGCCAAAGACTGGATGGATGTGTTTATCTTTGTGCTGGAGTCAATCAGAAGTGAGGCAGTGTCAAGCTAAAAAAAAGAAAAAGAAAAGGCTCAAGAAGCCTTCGTTTACATCTCAGTGATATTAACACAAATGTTTGTGATATAGCTCACCCTCAGCTCCAACATACATCTTACTGCTTCAAAATACCCTCTGAATGAAACTTGGTCGTTCAAGTTTGTTTTCAAATGCTCATGATTAAGTTTCTAATTTCACAGAGAATAGTTTAATAGTTTATTTTCCTTCAGGTATATTTTCAGGATCCCATTCACAGACTTTCTAAAATGTCTTGCAGATGCTTTAATACCCCATGAACTTTTCTCCATTTTGTCCTGTTACCACAAATCTCAATGCATTTTATTACAATTTTGGATAACACAATGTAACAGTCAATAAAGGAATATTCTAAAAAAAAAAGTGTACATTTTTTTAATAGATTAAAAATAGCAACTTGCACATGTTTTGAACTAATAACCCCAAATTAAATTCTATGCAATAAATTTCATTTAAATACCACCACGTCAGCAAATAACCTCACCTGTGTGTAATTTATTTTTAGCATGAATTCAGATGTTTTGTTAGGGACTGAACGACAGCACAGGAAACCGGTCATGGCTTTGAATCTTAGCCGTCTGTAATTCTGCTGAAATTTACTTGTTCTCCCTGTGCAAGCGTAGATTATTTTCAGGTTCAGTCCGTGGATAAGACACTAAGCCAAGAGGTAGAATTCCAGATTTACATTTAGAGAACGACTGTAAACGAATGGAAAAACTTTTACCAACAACTCTGGCTTCATATGAAGTGACTCTGGTCTAAATCAACAAAATAAATAAATAAAAACTTTCATCTTCTTTTGGTTTAACAATTGCACTGTTGTAGTATGAGATGCAAATGTATGCAAAGGGGGTTTTTGAGGTAGAAGTCGGCAAAACTGAATTTTACCACGAAATCTCTTTCCAAGAAACTGTCTTGAAAGACGGTAAAATGTGCTGACTGTTTCAATGTGGCCAAACCACAGACTCAAACCTAACTCCAAACATACATATCGTTTTTCTTACATGAGGGGAAAAGAGGTTTTCTGATATTACTAAGGCAGTTTATTTGTGTGACACAATCATACAGATCAGCATATGTGTCTGAGTTGGGAAAGCGTCGCCAAAGTAATCTATACCTTTTGAACGTTTTCATGTTAGAGCCACAAAACTTCAGATTTTTTTGTGTGTTAGACCAAGTTAAAGTGATGCACAATAAAGAAGTTGGTTTTTAGTTTAGTCAGGTTGGATGAAGACGTGCCACAGATTCTCCTCTGAACGTTGACTGGGCCACTATAACACATAGCCATGCTTTGATGTAAATCATTCCCTACATCTGACTGTACATTTATAATTGGTCGTCCTCCACCTTTTTGTGATTTTATTTACACTAATGGCTTCTTCTTGCTGCTTTTTGTTCAAATTCACATTTATAAAGTACCAGGCTAGTCCTTCTCCCACCAGAGTTGTGGATCTGTGCAGCTCTGTCTGCTGGTTTTTGCTGCTGAACATTGCTTCAGATATGTGTGTATGAATTGGCCAATTATCAAGTTTAGCAGCAATTTAAATAGATACCGTTTTAACTCTGGACAATTTCCAACAAGTTAGCATCTGGCACATTTCATGTTATCAAGAAGTCAAAATTTAGCATTTTAGTTGGTCAGTAAAAAAAAGAAAAAAAGATGGAGCTAAAGCAAAACATTTTTTATGGCTCTTATTGTTTGACTCAAAATCTGTTGTACTTTTCTGTAGGAAACCAATGTTGCTGAGCATAGAGAGCAAACTCGGTTAATGAAATAAAACTTGAACACAAATCTGCAAACTATCAGTTAATAACTAGGTTCTCATGCCAGATGACAGAACAACATTGATCCATGTTTTTAAGATGCTTGTGTAAAAGTTTATATATAAACTTAATCTCACACTTCAACCAACACATAATAATTTAGTGTATAGTGTAGCTCTCTGATACCTTGCAATTAGAGAGGATCACTGTGATTTTTCACACCACTGTATAATTCTAGCTTTTGTAAACACCATTGGTGGTTGTGCACATGTCTAATACAGCTTTAAATGTACTATGGTTAACTTCTGACTAACACCCGCTTGGAGAACAAACATGGTCTCCAATACTTTACATCATCCAAAGCTTACATTAACATTTTTTGAGAAAATCCCTAAATAAACCAAATGACATATAAGTTTAATTATTTATAATTAAACAAATATCCTCTCTTAGGATCCAACTCAAAAGTCAAAAGTTTAACTTTTGATAAATAATATATGACTTTTAATTGGGTTAAAGCACAATATGTCACAGATGTGTTGATCTTTGTATAAAATTAGCTACTTATATAATTTTGCTTATTAATAAAGAAAGAGCAATGAATAAGATGTTTTAAAAAAGTAAAAAAAACAAAAGTTAGCTCAGTTTATTTATATACATATATCTAAATGTGAGGAAATGAACAAACCTCAGTTGAAAATTAAACTCCTAACCTCTTTTTAGAGCTGAGCATTTTGGTGACAAACACTCCAGGTGTGTCTGACATGACAAAAGGTGTGAATATGTGGAAAAAGCACATTATGCCCAGTCTAACACAGTGGAGGAATACTGTGATCCTGCATCTCTTCCAATGATAATGCAAACCTTTTTAGTGAACATCATCCAGACAATTTAGAAACAGGCCAAAAAGCAAATGGACTTATAATTAGAAATTGCTTACAGTTCCTATTGTAATTTAAAAATAACAAGAACGTTACAGTGCAGCAGAGATAGTGTGAATATTTGTATGTTGTTAGTGTCAACACATTCTTTCTGTGAAAACATTTGGGGACATTTGAATGTGATATTGTCAAACTTTACAAAGGACTTTTTTGATTTATCAGCTGTTAGCTTTAGAGTCACAAGGATCCATGTTAAGTGCTTACCATGTGCTTTGCCTTGACAGAGCTTCTTTTTCCCCATTTAAGCATCACCGTTTTACAGTTTTCCATCACATAATGCTACTGCTAAGTGCATGCAGGTGCATATGTGTCTGTGCTGTGGGGTGTTGAGATGAACTGCTTTTACTAGAACAGTTTCCCTCTCCACAGTCATTAATTACAGCTGAATCGTCATTTCTTGCCTCCACCATAGCTTCCAGTAAAGATCTTTATTAGTCCCTGGCTCTCCTCTCTGTGAAATATAAGTGCTCCGCTTCATGGAGCTATACAGAGACACCCTGTTTCTCTTAAGATTACTCTGTCAAAACAAGGATACTAGATAGCTGATTGTTAGGCATTGTAAGGGAATTTTATACAGCATATTTTCAGAAGCAAGGCAATTCAAAGGGATTTACGTGAATTAAAAGGAAACACAAACAAAATAACAAACCATAGGACAGAGCAAAAGAAGAAGAATCTAATAATTTTGACCCAAAGTAGATACTCTTGTTCAGGGTTTCTAGATAAGTGTAAGTAGTCTATTCATTTTATTTATTATTTATTTATCTATCTTCTGTTTTAGTCTATTTCCTCTGGTTTGGAAGAGCCTAAAAAGTAGTTGCTAAGGTAATTAGCAAGGTAATTAGTTGCTAACTTACCTAGCAACTAGTAAGTAGTTGCTTCTTAGCAACTAGTAAATACTTCTGAGTTTGTTCTAACTTAACTCAAAATCTGAGTTAAGTTTTGATGCAAATGTATTCTAACTTAGAACTACTAACTTATAAACTCAGATTATTAGTTAGTAGTTCTAAAATAGAACTACTAACTAATAATCTGAGTTTGTAACTTTGTTCTAATCCCTGTTCTGGGTTGCTGGAGAAGTGTGAGTAAGTATCCTCTGTATTTGTAAAAGTAATGAACTAAATGTTCCTATTCTGGAAGTAGTTTTTCTGGTTATTAAAGTTGTTATTAAAGATTTGGCTGCATTTCAGCTCTAATATTAATATTTCATGTGGCTTAAAATGTGTGTTTTCCTTAAAAACCTTGAAAGACGATTGTCTTTATATTTGTATTCAGCCCATTTCTGTTGCATAGAATGAAGCAATACAGAAAAACAATTATTTATTCAACAACAAGAGCACTGTGGTTAAGCTACCAGTTCAGATCCAAATTAGAAATCTGACTTGTGCATAAAAAAAACTCTTGGCTTTTTTTTTTACTAAGATAGGGTTATTTAAAGACTGTAATTTTTTGTATTAGTAATACCGTATTTTTCTGATGTTTATTGAGATTTATAATTTTTTTTATGAACTACATTTATTGCTGTTGTTCTTCAACTCTTTGATGCAACTTTGCTTATTTTGGAGTACAACATGAAGAACACAGTGTTCTTTTTAAGACTTTGAGCAGTCAGAGAAATGAAACGGGAACACATGGAGACACCTTAATCAAAAAGAAAAGCTCAGAGTGTCATATTCAGACTGGATCAGCACAACTAAAACACATAAGCTGTTTGAATCAAACCAAAAGTTGATTTTGGGCCCCACAAACCCTCAGCAGCCTCTTCTGGGAGCGCTCTCCACTGGCTGTCTGGAAAGAACACATCATTCAAAGCTGGTTTTGTGTAGAGTTGGAGCAGAGGCAATAAATGAAGGGTCGCTAATAAGTAGTTAGCAGAACTTATCATGGTTAAGAGGAGAGAAAAGTATACCACTATACAGTTCATGCAAAAGGAGATGGACACTGCAGTCTTTGCAGACCTTTGCATTCCTTGCATAATTACACCCTGTTGTCAAGGAGGGAGGAAGGAAGGAGGGAGGGGGTGAGGAAAATGGGCAGCGGATCCAGAAAGCTCAAACTCTCTGAACTCTGGAAACTGTAAACAAGTGGGTGAAACGAACAATACACTTAACAATATATCTTATCTTTCTTTTAATCTTTTATTTTAAGTTATGGAAACCATAAGTCACACATGCAAAATCCCAAATCATAATCAAGGAATACAAAGTGATAATTTGTTTTTTTGGATTTCATATTTATGGCATTTAATGTCAAAATCATGACTGCAGGACCCATCGTTTGGACTTTAAATTTAATAATTATGACCTCTGATGTAAAAATTATGACTTTTTATCTATAAACTATGGATGTAAAAAGCCAAAGTTCTGACTTGTGACCCATGGTCCCCCTTTTGTATCTCATGATCATGACTTTAAATGTCAAATTTGGACTTTTTACCTCCTAATATTGTTTTTAAATCCACGGTTACTTGTCTTATCTTGTTCTTTTCTGATAATTTTTTTTTAATTATATTTATTTATCTATCTATCTATTTATTATTAGCCTGACTTTAAACATGCATACTTATGTTTAACTATAATTTACTGTTAGTAGGCCAGAATTTCCCCATTTTGGGACAACAATGTATATTTCTATTCTATTAAGTTCTAATTATGAAACACATGACTTTAAATGTGAGCATACTTTTTGTTTTTTAATTAAAAGCGACTTTGTATCTCCCAATAGTGATTCCTAGTAGTCATAGTGTAATTTTGTATCTCATAATTCTGAATATTTAATATTGAGATTTAAAATTGAAATATTTGAATAATGAAAGTCAAAATGTAAAACTCATTGACTTATTGCTATAATTTCTAAAGTGATTCTCTCAGCATCTCTACTATTTAAAGCAACTTTCACTAGTCAGCCAGCCAATCTCACAACAATTCAGACACATTGGCAGATCGGCTGCCAACGTAGGTCCCTTGCTCAGGGGCACATCAACAAGTGGCTGGATGAAGCTGAATAAAATGACTAAATATTACTAAAATACGTAATTGTGGCTGATTCTCCTCGGAATTATTTTAAGACTCATAATTTTGCTTTCTCTTTCTCAAAACTACTATTTTAATTACACTTATAAAATGAACATCATAATTTTAAATTCACCCCCCCAAAAAAATCAAATGACTCACATTTTCGTGTTTTTTTCTTTAAAGTGGCTAAAACTGGCTATTTAAATCAGCTTCGCAGAGGCGCTAAATTAGTCTCTGAAGTCAGTTGAGCGTTTTCCCCTAAGTCATGCCACGTTTGACATACAGACGGGTTGAGCAAACCCTCCTCTTTCTGCTCCTCCTGCTGCTGCTGCTCTCTCTCTCGCTCTGCTGCAGCTGTCCGACGCTCTCGGAGCGGCAGACGGAAAACTTCCCGAAGTTGCCCCTTTTCCTCCTCCCGCACAGCGTTTAGGTTTCGGAGCTGGTCCCAACCTCCACCACAAACACCCCCCGCCATGCCGGACTCAGACGCCTGAAGGGCGGGATGGCATCGGCCGTGTTTGAAGGCACGTCTCTGGTCAACATGTTTGTCCGGGACTGCTGGGTTAACGGGATCCGGAGGCTCATCATCAGCCAGCGCGGAGAGGAAGAGGAGTTCTTCGAGATCCGAACCGAGTGGTCCGACAGGAACATTTTATACTTGCATCGGAGTTATTCCGACCTGGGGCGGCTCTTTAAAAGACTGCTGGAGTCCTTTCCGGAGGACAGAAAGGACTTATCTAAATCTCCGCTGATAGAAGGTCGGTAAGATGGGAGAAACAGATTGAGACAGACAGGAAATGATGACAGCTGGGATGTTTAGACTGATGGAGGAAAATGCGCACTTTTACAAATATTACCTTTTGAATAATAGTATGCATACATCTGGCAGATTTCCAACCAAGGTATTTCTCAAAAGATCATTAGACATAATGAAAGAAGCATCAAAACATTATAATTGTATTATGATTAAAATTGTAAGTATGTGTAGCCAATTCCTGTTATATAGATTGAATGAGTTTGCTGGCTTTTTGATAGGAAAAATAGCCTACAGGATGATAAGAGTGAGTCCTCTTTGTACTTGGAAGCTGGATTTTTGAAATTCTGACAGAAACACGAGTCGGAATTCTGACCGGGAAAGTCAAAGCTCACAACACGACCCTGAGTTTTGCATCCAATATGGCTGCCAAGCATGTCAGATCTCAGGACAGTGGTGGGGTATTGGCACAGGCAGGCCGCTGGCTTACTGCTTTTGAAATCAATGCATGATTTGGTTTGTGTTAGTAATAGTTATCCATGAGATGGCAGATCAAGTCTTACTGTTTTCTGAGTTGTGACATCTTTCCCATCTTCGAACTCTGACCACCATGATAACTCATATCAAATTCATCCTGTTTTAGCTTCTATTTTTGGTTGAACTCCCCAAGGTTTTCAGAAGGACCTCACCCTGCAACCCTTAGAAAAATTACTTGCATCTCCCCTGCATTGTAGAAATCTAATGTGCAGAAAGTTCCCCTTTTTGAAGTATCTGCAAAGTTCAAGTCTTCCAGAGGCATTTAATTGAACAGTACAATTATTTTAATATTCATGATTCTGCCTCAGACAGTGTAGCAGCTGTTGTTTTGTATTTCACCTATTTTTTTCTGTTGTTTGACCCAGAACAGCTGTGGAAATAATTTCAAAATGTATGAGTTGTTTTCAGCTTCAACACATTGCTGCACATTGACTTGCAAAGTCTCAAACTTGTTCACATTTTGTAGGGTCAAAAGTCAATGCATTTAATAGGATTTTAATGTGGTAGGCCACCGGAAGGAAGTGGAAGAAAAATGCCAATGGGAACTCTGGAGGACATGCGGAGATCTGCCGTGCTGGTGGGAGAATTTGACAACAAGACAACAATTAGTCATTTACTCTATTTGGATTTTATAGAGACACACGCCACAAAAAAAAGTCCCTCTTAAAGTTTGCTACAAGCCAGGCAGGGAACACAGCAAATATGTGGAAGAAGATGTTCTTGTTAGGTGAGACAAGAATGAAACTTTTCATTTAACAGAATAGTTCAAAACAAATCCATTTGTTTTGATGGGCTAATAAGTGTCCAAACTGATTATGCAATCTCAAATCTCTGGTTGGATTTGAAAATTTATGCTCAGAGATGTTCTCCATTCAAAGTGGCTGAGTTTTAGCAGCTTTCAAAAGCATAAAGTTTCTGTAGAGTCAAGTGTTGCTGCTACAACTGCAGCAAAATGTGCTTCTATTAACTCAGGGAGCCTGAAGGCAAATGCACAGGAATCGTTTTCCTTTCACTTCACAATTATGCGCTACTTTATGTGGATCCATCACACTGGTCTAAAAAACGGTTGTTAATACTGCACCACAGGGGACCTAGGGGTTATTAGAAAAATGGAAAAGGACGATGATATGTTTAATAGTGGATATATATATATATGTTAAGGCTTTGAGGTTACTCTGAGCTGCTCAGAGATAGCATTTACATCAGTGTGTTTGAACAAGTTAATGGTCAACAAGTTCTTCTTTAGGATGTTTGCAACAGCCCTGAATGCAATTACATATCCCTCCATCTTTATGCATCATAGTAAATGTCCATAGCCTTTGCACAGGCTGTTGGTTGATGTGTTCAATTAAAGGAAATTGTGAGATTTCTTAGTTTTGATGCATTAATCTGGGTTTTTCCCTGAAAGCTCTGCACAGAAGTTCAGGTGAGAGTTTTGTTCTCAGGATGTAAGTAAAGCCATCATATCTGCCCAAAAAACACCTAACGGGTAAATTACTGTTTTGTGCTAAAATGCCACTAAGGATCAGTTCAAAGGGAACTAAGGAATAAGTTGCTGTTGGAAGAAAATGAATCAGAAGTTGTTGTACCGCTTAAATCAATGTCATCAAACCTGAAAGACATGAGATATTTTGCTGTTCAGTCAGGAAAAATAACTTTGCATGAGGAAAAACAATATTTAAATGCATGTCAAACTTTTCTGTTCTGGAGCTTCAGCTTGAATAACAGGAGAGTTTAAAGTTCGTGTCATCTCTATGTTGGACCTTGAGCCCTCAGTATTTTCAGCTTTATGCTGGAGTTGCCTCAGATTTGGCAGAGTTTCCTATTTATTCAGTGTTTGAGTTTCCTCTGCACTTCCCCTTTGTCTCTGCACCCCGTGAGCCGATGCAAGTGTTTCGGAAACATCCCTTTAGTGGAGGCTGGAAAAGCTCTGCTTCCTGCCTGGGCCTTGAAAGAGCCGACAGAGTTGTTGACAGCTCGCTGCCTTTCCTCTTCCTCTGTAGTGTTTGGTGTATTTTGGGAAGAGGAGTTTTGGGTCACATGACTGACTTTTTGCTTCTTTATTTTGTCCATCACGCCTCTTATCCAGATCACAGCTGAGCAGTAAATGCCAGGTTCATGTAGTCTAGGAAAGTCTAGATGAGGGTATCTACAATTTGATTGAAGTTTTTCCAGGTTTGAAAAAATTTGGATTGAGAAAGCGGAGTGTTATTGATCTAATTTTCCTTTTAAATGAATAAAGCGTTTTTGATTTTAATTAGAATAATGAAAGGCCTTATTTATATATTTTATATATTAATATAAACATCTGAAGTTCTGTCCTTCCTTCTTCCCTCATGTCCTCCTTTCTTCCTTGTGCCCTCACCTCTTTTCCTCTTTCCCTCTTGCTTTTCTTCCTTCAGAAGGAAGACTTTGTCTTCTTATGTTGGTCTTCTCTTGTCCTGCTTCTTACCTCCTTTCCTATTCTTCCTTGCTCCCTTCTCTGTGTTCCTCCTTTCTATCCTGTCTTTCTATTGTTCCCTGTGTTCTTCATTCTCCTATGTCTTGTCCTTTCCAATATTCTATTTTCTTTCTTTCGTTATAACCTTCCATCTTTCTTTTCATTTATCCTTCCTAGAAGAAAGTAGTTTTTTCTTTCCTTAATTACGTTTTTTACGTCCTTCCTTGCTATTTCCTGTCTGTATCTTTCTTGTTGTCTTTCTTTTTTCCCGTCTTCTGCCTCTCGTTGTTCTTTCTTTCCTTGTGTCATTTCTCCCTCTGTCGTTCTTTCATTGTATGTTCTTTCTTTATTCTTATGTCTTTCCTTTCTTTGCCGTTTCTTGCTTTTCCATTTTTGTTATTAACTTTGTTTTCACCAGAAAAATCCCCACTGAGATTAAAAATCTCTTTTTCCAGAGAATCCTGGCCAAGACTGGCAGCAGGACACAAAATGCTCCATATTTAAAACTGCAGCTCTTCACTGTAGAAATTTTGCGATAATCTTGAGTATTTTTCAGGAAGTGTGTAGGAACTCTGTCAATGGATGCTGTTGATAGTTGAGGCAGAAGTTAAGCTCCATCACTCATTCAGGACCGCATCAACAAGTCGCCAGTGTCTCAAACAACACGGGTTTAATTACATTCTTTCACATTCAATATTTAATTTGCGTGCCTCGAGCGTTGGTTAGACTGACGGTCCTTTCCTAGTCGACTTTCAAGCGGCAGCCGTGTTTTCCTGTAACTGTGAAGCACCAGGGCAACAAAGAAGGCGTGTAGGGCTTTTCAGACTGATGTCATGATGAGAAAGAGATTTCGAGAGTGACTGAGAGAGGGAGACTGGCCATTTTTAGCCTGCTGTACATGTGACCTCACTGTGAACATCAATTGGACCCGATTGCTCAGGGTTCATGTGAAATAGGTGTAATTAAAAATCCAAATCAAGAACTCTAATTAAAATTGTTAGGACTGATGAACAGTAATTTTCTTGCTGCTTTTGAGCATTTTAGTAAATAATTGGGTTATTCTGGCATTATCAAACTGTTGTATTCTGTGATACTGCCCTCTACAAGTAGCCTTTTCAAATAAATAATGTTTTTCTGACATTCCAGGCTGCTCTTGTATTGTTCTGTTTATATAGTCATGAAGATTAACCCCTTTGTTTCTATTTATTAGAATAATCTGTAAATACTCATAATAAGGTTCAATTCTGAATTTAAAAACCACTTTCATCCTGTGAAATGATTACATGTGTTTAATACATTTAATGTACCAAGTAATTCGTAGCATATAATAAAAACATTTTAGAGTTTCTCTTAAAAAATGCAACTGTAACCAATAAATGAGAGTTCACAGCAGCAGGTTTAATAGCTGCCTGGGTGAAGATGTTTACAGACGTAGAGTTGTCAGCTTGTCGAAGGCGATATTAAGAAATAACACGCTGACTAAACTGCTGTGTGTTGGTGGTTGAGTGATTATGTGCTAAATTGCTGACATGCTTATCAGATCCTCACAGAAGATGTTGTGGCTCTTACAACGTCTTCTGACTATTTTAAGCTCCCCGTTTAAAGATGAATTTGACATTTCTGAGCTCATATGTTTGATTATGTATTATAATCCTAATAATAATAATCAAACGAGGTCGTCTATTGATTCTACCCAAAACTTACTGGCAGCTAAAAAGGAACGTCATTAAGCTCTTCATAGTTGTCAGCTTTAAGGCCAGCAAATCTAACTGAACAATCTTGGGGAGCGTTGCATAATGAGTTATAGCATAACATCAGGAAGACAGGAAGTCCACGCAGGAAATAGACACTTAAGTGGGAAATTGAAGGAAATGGTCTCAAGTATTTTAGTTGGAAAAACAAGACAGATTTGCTATAGATGTTTTTTTCTGAAGGATAACTGGACAACTAGAAAATCTAAGCTCATATGAAAAACATAGTCGACTTCTGTGTTGCATTGTGCCAATTGCAAGCGTGGCAAAAGAGGTGGTGCAGACGGGGTTTCCAGCAACACTGAAAATACCATCTTCAGTGGGAATTTTCTTGTTATGTGGTTTAAAACCTCTCTCTGTCCTCCACCACCATTGACTGTACAAATCCGGGGACACACATTTTACAGTGATCAGCTGATGTGAGTCACACACTGACTAAACAATGAAGCATATATCTTAGTAAGAGCAATGAGTGGTTCTCCTTCAGTTTCCCCACAGTGACTGCCCATGTTTTTCGTAACCATAGCTACAATAAAAAGTGGTGGCGTTTTCTTTCAGCTGTTATTCTAAATGTATCCACAGAACAACAGGAACTTTGCAGCATTATTTGTATCTTATTAATGAGATATAAATAGTTGGACTTGTTGATAATAATCTTTTTAACTTTTTAAAGCTTGAACAATGATAGTGTCAACCAGTCCAATCCAGGCATTTTTAAGAATCCCTGTTAAGAAAAACTTCTGGGCATTAAGATTCTCTAAATGTTTGAGGATTTAACCATCCAGTAATTCTTCAGCCCCCTGGGAATGATGTAAATGGTTGAGGCAGTGGGTGCACATAGCACCAGTTCTTCTATGCAACAGTGCCTATTTTGTTTGTGCTGTTGAGATGAGACAGCGCCTCGTCAGTTTGACCTCAGTATTTGTTCGTCATACTTCTCACCACATCCCTTTATGTCGACATGACGCCTCCCTGACCGCTCGCTCTGAGGGGTGGCAGCCTCATATCACCAAACAGGATGATATTTATCCACCCACTACCTTCCAAATATGCATTCCGTCTTTTGTTCAAGACTTAAATTATCACAGACTTTGGTATGCAGCATCTGTTATTACCGTTCTGTGTTATTATGTGCTGTTAAACAAATGCCAGTGGTTACACGGTCATTTTACAGCAACACTTTATGGAGTTTCTTGTGCTCCTGTTGCAGGAGCAGGTACCACGCAGCATTGTTGAGGAAAAGGTTACTTTAATAAAAGCTTGGCCACTTCTTTTATACATCTAGATTGACCTTTTTTTCAAAAAATTGAACTTTTCCGATTGCTATGTCCTGACTTTGCAGAGAGGTAACGCTCTGTTTCAGTAAAGGTCACAGCAACAGCCTTGATTAATTGTCAAAGTACAAAAATAGTTGTGCTTGGCATTTCAATTTTGGCAGTTTCTTTGTGTATTAAAGGTTTCTGTGTATTGCATTACTGAGAGGTGGATGGATACAGGGAGCAAATCCTTCAGCAGTGTAACAACTGACTTCGTAAAAACATTTGGATTCTGACAATCTGTAATATACTGATATACACATTTAAAGAAAAATATGCTGTACTAATCTTAGCAATATAATCATGATCACACCACTTAATGCAGTAAGCTACCAAATAAACAAAAATTAAACTTTTTTTAGTATTGCTGGCCTTCATATTATATTTATGTGATAACACCAAACATGTTGGCGTTATCACATAAATATGATATTATTATTATTATTATTATTATTATTATTATTATTATTATTATTATTATTATTATTATTATTATATTTTTTTTTTCTTCCCCAACCATACATTAATTGTTTTTCTCTTTTGCAGGTCTGGTAAAAATCAAAGATGCACATGACATTGAGGAGAAGTTGAATGAGGTGGAGAGACTTCTAAAGAATGCCATCAACATGCCATGCAAGGTTAGTAACTTCATTAAAACTGTTGGTATATTTTTAATGTGACAAGAAACACTATTCATAATCATGCCATAAAATGGAGGGAGCAAGGCCACAGAGATCGATCGATCGATCAATCGATCGATCAGTCAATCAATCAATCAATCAATCAATCAATCAATCAATCAATCAATCAATCAATCAATCAATCAATCAATCAATCAAATTTTATTTTTATAGCACATTTCAGCAACAAGGCATTTCAAGGTGCTTTACAGAATTAAAGAAAAAAACACAGCAGGTGACGTTGAATAAACAGTAAAAAAGAGAACCAGAAAAAGATTTTAAAAAAGATTAAAAAAAGATAAAAACATATTTTTGCTGTGGAATTTAAGCGCCTGTTGTCGCCGGACTCTGCCATCCGTTTAACACGGATATTATCCAGGCCTCGTCGCCTGACAGGACAAGGTCTCCAGCCTTGCAGCACCAGGTTCCGTAGAAAGTGGAATAAAAGAAATTCATAAATAGGAAAAAGTAAATATAAAAATATTAAAAAACCATCAAAGACATCAAAACCCACATTCTAATCCTAATTTAGCCATAAACAACTCTGAACAGGTGGGTTTTAAGTTGAGATTTAAAGGCACTCAGTGTTTCAGCTGTTTTACAGTTTTCTGGAAGTTTGTTCCAAATTTGTGGTGCGTAGAAACTGAATACTGCTTCTTCTCATTTGGTTCTGGTTCTGGGGATGCAGAGCAGAACTAGAATCAGAAGATCTGAGGGTTCTAGATGGTTGGTACGGCAATAACAGATCTTTAATGTATTGTAGTGCTAAACCGTTCAGTGGTTTATAAACTAACAACAGTATTTTAAAGTCTATTCTTTGCGCTATAGGGAGCCAGTGTAGGAACTTTAAAACTGGTGTTATGTCTCTATCTATGTCAAATAACACAAATAAAAAAGCACGACAACGTAGAGCATTATGGGGGTTCTGTGGTGGTGCAGGGGTAAAGCACAACCCATGCATTGAGGCCTTAGTTCTCATGCTGGTGGTCACAGGCTTGATTCCCGGCCTGGTGACATTTGCCGCATGTCTTCCTCCTCTCTCACAACCCGCTTTCTGTCAAACTACTTTCAAATAAAGGCCACTAGAGCCAATAAAACCTTTTTTTTTTTAAAAAAAAAAGGTAGAGAATTATAACAAGTCAAATGTTGACATAAACGTTTTGTTTTAGTTGATAATGCCTGTATTTATTTAGCATGCAACGTTAGAAGTCATACTCAAATGTGTTTTTGCTGTCTTTTATTTCATGTCAGTACAATTGACATTCCAGAGTCTAAAAACTTCCCTCCTCCAGTTTTCCAGGTCGGAGGTGATGTTGACTTTCTTTGAACGCTCGCCGCTGGACCAGGTGCTAAGGAATGACAAAGTCCACAGAATCCAGCCATGTTTTCAGAGTCCAATCAACATATCAGGTACATGTGGAACATATTGATCAGTGAACGTATTTCATCCCCCAGCCTTTGATGAGTTCACGTGTGACGCAATGCTGCACTCTGTACCTTTCAGAAATCATGCGGTCGAACGGATTCTGTCTGGCCAACACAGAAACTATTGTATTTGATGATAGTATACCAGAGGAAAAAGAAAGGCCGTCGTCCACAGACTCTGGAGATCACGCGTGAGTATTGAGTGGAAATACTCTGTGCATGAAAAAACACATTGATCATGTCATTATTGAGCTAACTTTTAAGTGAGATTGTGTCAATTTTGCATCAGGTTTTTTTGGGGTTTTTTTTACTAGTAAATTTGCTATTTTTCCACAAATCCTACTATTTCCATGTTCGCTTCTGAGTTGTTGAGTAATGAAGTCTTTGAATGTGACTGTCCACCGCCTTCGTGCATTACAGGAAGTCTGTCTGTACACCTCTTCCTTCCTTCTTTGTGTAGGAAGCAAAAGCGGAACACATTCCTTTTGGTACTTGCCACAAAGCAGCTTTTGAAAAACAAGAATGGGGTCAAAATTTTAACTGTAATGCTTACAGTTAAAATTATGCCTATATTTTGAAATATATACATCCATATACGTTTTAATATTTAAGAAGTTCATCAAGATAATTTGTCAAATTATCAATGAACTCTACAAGAAGAACTGTTTAAAAGCCCACAATAAATATGACATTTGTGCTAATGATGAGTGTAAACTTTTGACCGGGCCTGTTTTGGGTTTTTCCCACAGGTACGAAGACGGAACAGAATTTTTGCCAATGGAAGCAGACGTGTGTGGCGAGGAAACAGAAGCGTATGTCACCAACCTCTCCTACTACCATCTGGTCCCATTTGAAACGGACATCCTGGAATGAACATTTGTGGATGGATGTTTCTCCTTCAGCCGAACTGAACTATGCAACTCTGCACATAGCTGCTCCAGTTCAACGCTGCTGCTCCTGAATGCAACGGTTTCCGGAGTTGGTGAACTTTGGAAGAATGCTGCAGCATCACCACTTCATTCCCTTCACGGGACGTCACCGTTGTGCCTCGTTTGGAGTCCTAACTCATTATCTTCAATGTTACAGATCTGATGGGTTCAGCTAGTCTAAGACATTTCCTTAAGATGCTAGTCATCCACTCTAACAGGACTAAAACCGATCAGCATTTGTAATAAACATCAGGTTGAGGGATCCATACGTCAGTAGAAGTTTCAATACAGCTGTAATTTATTGGACCATTCAGTGTTAATGTAATTGAACAGCAATCAATTTTATTGACTGGGCTGTTTTATCCTTTCTGGATTGCACTTTTAAACCGCTAACCTGCTTTGCCAAGATATCCGTGATGGGATCCGTTGCCTGCTCTCCACCTACACGACTTCTCTCAAAACATTCTTAGAAAAAAAGCTGTATTTTCAACTGTTTTCACTGTGATTGCACAAATGCTTTTCTAACACGTCAGCACTCCAAGATCCTAGTGAACTCAAACTGAATTTGTTTGGATGTCACCTAAACCTTATGAAAGAAAATTGAATTCTCTTCTGGGACAAACCTTTGCGGGAAAGTTAGGGATGCAACAATCTAAATTTTTGGCCCTGATACTGACACAAATCATTTAAATTACTATAGGCATGTTTTGGTACCAATTTCAAGTACAAAAGTGCATTACATTGAAATCATTGAGATCAGTATTAAATGTTCTACACAGTATTGTGATTTAGCCTCACTTAACTCTCATACACCAATGATCTTCAGGATACAGCAGCTTCCTTTTACGATAAATCCAACAAATCATCTTCCGCTGTTGGAGTTTCTTCAGCTCAGCCTAAGCCCTTTGCACAGTCACCCCAAATACATACTCATTTCACAAGTAGGAATATTGCTGAAAAGAATCATTTTCTTTCCAAAGTCCATTTGCCTTAGTGATAACATTAAATGTGTTGTTGTGTTTATATGATGTAACAAGTGTGAGCCCTAATCCTGAAAGCTAAACCACTTCAGTGCTGTTGTTGCGGTTGAAGCGAGGAAAAGAAAGCTTTGTTTTCCAGGCCTGCTGAAGTCATTTCTGTCCCGCCCTGTGACATGACATGAGTTTGCTCAGTCAGCTTCATTTGAGCGTGGGAGTCTGCGGCTTGGCCTGGGACGGCTAGACAAGACTTTTCTTTATATGAAACAGACAAATCACTTTGCTTGTTTGAATGTATGGAGAAAAAAACAGATCTTTATTGGTCCTCCTGTCACTATAAAGAAGACCCTTACAGTTCTGAAAGCTCGGAGCTCAAAGGAGCATTGTGTTTTGGTTGTTTTAGATGCTTTCGTTTCTATGTAAGCTAACAGCTTGTGCCCAGGTTTCTGCCACAGTGATTACAAAAGCATTCACATACTTGGCACATGAGCCGGGAGCATGTCCTCTGCATCAGCCCGCGTAGCTGCTCAGTCTTGATCTCTATTCACCCCCGTGAGAAAGTGAAGCTCTTTTAAGGGTGAGACACAACAAAAACCCTTATTTTTTTTAAGTTATATTATCGTCTGAAGCAGCACATTTCTTACGTTTTTGTTTTGCAAAGGTTTTGCAAAGGACCAAAAAGTTTCGTTTTTAAAACGCGCAAGTCAGCTAGAAAGTTAGTTAAAGATGCTTTTGCTTCCTCAGTGCATGACATTGTGACTGCAGTTGTACTAAAGAAGTGCAATGTAGCAAAGGAATGAGGAACAAATTGCTGGTACTTCGATTTCTGTGGTATTTTGACACATATCAATGCCTAACGTGCCAGCTGTGTGTTTATGAGTAATTAAAGCAAGATGAAATATAATATAACAAGAATATATATGTAATGTTCAGCCACTTTTTGTGAATCAAACAATTCTCTGTCATGTTTGTTTTCATTATGTCTCATTTGAGGAGATAATTTGCAGCGTAAATATATTTCAGTGAAGATAACTAATTATTAAGTTTTGATAACCTAGAAACAATTCAATATTAGATTCAGATTATTACTCAGAGATGTTCTCAGACAAATAAATATCTTTTCAATAAATCATGTTACTCGTTTTTGTTATTTATGAGTAATACACAATAATAGAGAATATAGGGTCAGTTTTTACCATTGAGGAAAGCTCATTCAAATAATTTCTGCAATGAAGCACGCTTGTAATATTATTTAGCTATCAGTTTACTATAGCTTGTTGATTGTTTTAAATTATAAAGGACATAGCGAAATTTCATGGATGCACAATTTTATTTTATGTTCCACATGCTTAGTAGGCTGACACTTTAGTCAGCTGGGTTAGAGGGACACCTTGTGGCTGATATCAGTAGTGATCTTCACTCCTTTTCCCTTTTAAAAAATACCTAAGAAGAGCATTTAAGCACACCCCAAAATTACAATGACATTCATGTTTGCCTTTGTCCGTATTAGTACATTGCTAAATTGCAAAAAAAAAACCCAACAAAAAACAAAAACAGTGCACTAGAGCAAAAAAAGTAAATTATTATATAAAAAAGATAAAGATAAACATAAACATGCAATATGTTAACATGAATAAAAAATAAATAAATGACTAGGATATCCACAGTTCAGTGGTTATTTTCTATCTTAACATTATTTGATATTTGAGAAATGTAACCAAATAGTTAAAAGGTTACACAAACAACAACAAATACTAAATGGAAGATTAAATACAATGTAACTAGCTATGTAACAAACTAAGAATATATAAATATTAACCAATGGAATTTCCAAATTATATTACCACTAGTCCAAACGTCTTATTCTTAAGGTAGAAAAATTGAGTACAAAAATTAAGTGTCTGCACCACAAAACTAGAAACAGCTCAGATCAGGAGAAAATCGAAAGTTATATTAAAAAAAATACTGACATCAGATGCTCTATGGCAAATATATTATTATATATCATTAATATTTGATTAAATATACATAACAGTAAGAAAATAAAAATATAGAATAACAGAAGGAGTCATCATGAATAAAAACATATTTAAAAACAAATTCAGTCAATAAAAAAAGTAAAGACATCTTACATTATTCATAATGGTATTCTATTTTATTAATGATTTATGACGTGTCTTTCATAAGGAAGAGGATTAGAGCCACCCAAAAAAAATTCTGACTTTAATCTCAGATTTCTGTCAGAATTCTGAGATTAAAGTCAGAATTCTTTTTTTTCGGTGGCCCTAATCTTCTTCCGTACTTTCAAGAAAATCAAGACAACTAACATGAAAAGTAAACAAAAATGAAAAAAAAAATGTAAAAAGTTATAAACAAAGGAATTGTATTCATGTTACCACTAATCTAGTTTTTAAAGATGAGTTACTGTCGCAATAAAGATCACTTACTGTTGTACAACGAAAAGTGAAACAACGCGAAGTAGAAAAATAGATTATTAACATAAATACATTTTATAATTTATTGCTGTTTGTTCCAATGTGTTAAGTTTTTTTTTCCAGTGACATGAAGATGTCTTAAAATTTACACAGTATACGTGTTGATCTTCTAATGTTTTATTCATTATCCATTATATTATATTATTATATTATATTTTTCAACAACAAAAAAACAACAACAAAACAGAACAAAAAATTACTGAAAGAAAATAAAAAAAAACCGGACGTAAAGCTTTTTGAACTGCTGCGTATATCTGCGCATGCGTGCCAACCACAACGTCAGCAGCAGCATTTCCTGCTTGCTCTTTCACTTGAAGCAATGGCAGAAGTCAGGGCTTCCGTGATTTGTGGAGGTACGTTTACTTTCTTGCCTTTTGCACCCCAACAGTTTAACTCTTACACTTTCATGTCCGGCGTTTAGAACGACGTCTTAACTTAACGGCGTCTTAACTTTGGCCCAGACTGAGGCACAGTTAGCCTGGCTGGGCGACAGTAGCTTTAGCTGGTGATGCTTCAGTCATTAGGGGCTCATAGTTGCAGGTTGTCTCTAATTTAAACATGCCTGTTTTTTTTCTGTCTTTTACTGTTGCAGTTCTGGCAGCTTTCTTGAGCTCAGCGGTGTTTGCTTTTGTTGAAGATCTCGATGAAACGTAAGTGATGCTTTTCTAAATTCAATTTCCAGCTACAATGGTTGATTGAAACTTGACCATGTAATAATGCAACTTTCTGAGTTTACAGACTTACTTTTGTAAAACCATGTTTTTTCTAATAACAAATGTTAATTAACATTAACACTTGTTGCCAATATCAGTCATGCATCAATGCATGACTGATATTTTATCCATTTTGGAAATGAGAATAAAACATTTCAAAATGACTTTTCTCTGCATATTTTTCATTTCAATCAATCGTACAAAAACATTTTGTCTAAGTTTAAAGTCTTATTTCTATATTCTTAATTCGGTGTTTGCATGAGGCAGTTACCAGTATTAAGATGCACCATAGTTTGAAAAAATAGTATAATTTCAAAACTGCAAAGATCCATATCGCTCCCACAGTTTAAAGTCCTTTGAATGAGAAGTAAGAGAAAGTAGCTAACCAGCATAGCCACAGATTTCTGCAGCTGTGTGGAGTATAGAGGAATGTAGCAATCCCCTCTGCAGTAGGAAATGAAGACCATTAGATTATGTTATAAATCTATTAATATACATTTCTTTTAAGTACTTGTCTTACACCACAGACAATATATCACTCAAAGAGGGATTTTGGTGTCTTTAAATATCTGCTGAATCAGTATAACTTTCTGATTTTCTTTTTTCTGATAGATTTAAAGACACCAGGGCAAATGACATCTGGCTGGTTGACGTGAGTCTGATATTTAACACGCATACAAACACAAAGTGATTCACTGAATCCATTGAAGTGTGGTTAACTTTGGGTAGAGCACGCCGCTGCCTGGATCATCGCTTGCGGATGTGGTGGTTGTTGGGGAGGGTGTGTGGACCGTCCTCTGTGTTGGTGATTAGTTAAGAAGTCAAGCATGCGGAGAAAAGCCCAGGGGATTGGAGAGCTGTGGTGTTTGGATGTGGGTCAAATCAGTGGCAAACGTGCCTTACCAGCTCGTTTGGTCTCCAGGAATAACTTCTGTTAGTAGGGTTATTTGAACATTAGCGCTTGCATAAGCTGTTGCAATGTGGGAAATATAAAATGTATAACATTGACTGGTTACCCTAACCCTATATTTGAAATTTTAGGGATGTATTCATTAGTTTTGAACCCAATGTCTAAAGATTCAACACCAGTGTTAAACTAATGAAGTTAGCAGCAAATAGTACAATGCTTTGAGAAAGCGTTTGCCTTTATGCTACAGTTTAGTGTTTAATATCATAAAACTGATTTTTGCTTTCAAAGATAGCCTGAGTAAGTATAAAAAGTGGTTTTCAAAGCCATTTTCTATGTATAAAAGGGAAAAAACAATCAATCCTTCTCCTCTTCATTTACTAAGCCTTGAATTAACTATGCTTAGTTGGCAGACTGAGTTCAGTTTCACTAAGAACACTCAGGCCTGATTGCTGCAAGTCATGTAGAATCAAGAAATCCTTTAAACATAACCTATCTGACCAATTAACACAGTATTTACTGTTCTTGAGTCAAAGTTTCTGTTTAGTCTTGCAAAACCATTATTATGGCTTTAATACTTGAGCAAAACACACTTGCAGGGATGTCCATAATTGGATAAAACACAGAACGATGGTGACTATGAAAATGAGTCTTAGAGCACATCCACAACTATTAGGAGGTTACAAAAAGCAAAATCTAAAGCACAGCAGGCCTTACTTGTCCCCACTACTCATAATTCTACAAGAAGACAGAGATTGGACAGAAACTCCATAAGAGAGTTTCAGGGTGAAAGCAGAAAGGCTTGTCCCACCTTTCCTAAAAGCATCTTGAATTTTTGGAAAATCTTCTGTGGGCTTATGAAAGAAAGGTTTTTGGAATCACTTGCAAACACATTATGCTATATCTCAACATCAGTTATGCCCCTCTGACTTTAATAATACATGTCTTAATAGACTATACAATAGACTATACAGTACCACAAACAACCTGCAGACACACGGGGCGGTTTTTAGTCATTAGAAATGAATGAATCAGGACAATGAGGTGTGAATGGTGGCGCTTTAGATTTCTCTTTTGTATCTGAGAGTTGCAGCATGAAGGCTTTTGTTTTCAGAGAGGTAACTTTCCTCTTGCGATATCTTCCAGTTCTACGCTCCGTGGTGCGGTTACTGTAAAAAACTCGAGCCGGTATGGTACGACGTGGGAGCAGAGCTGAAGGGCTCGGGGTCACCGGTGCGTGTTGGGAAGATGGATGCCACTGCTTACTCAGGTGAGTAAATAATTTTATGAGTTACATTTAAGTAGATAAATATCCTTGTTTTAACAGCAAGACTAAATTAGATGGCTTCCTCAGGATTTGAAAAGACAGTGGTGTAACTATTGTTTCTGGTGTAATGTGTTATTTTTATGAATCGCAGGAATGGCTTCAGAGTTTGGTGTTCGAGGCTATCCGACAATAAAGCTGTAAGTGTTTACCTTTGATTTTCTGGAAAATACTTGCATGGCGACAAGTATGACATGCAAAAATACTATTTAAAAGTTACCATAATGCATTTGTTATTGCAAAACTTTGCACACATCAGTCGTGCATTACTAGTTAAAAAAGATGCAGTAATTGTGGCTAATTTCCAATCCAGCTTTATCTATAAAGCATTTTAAACATAATGTAGGACCAACTTCTAAAATAATATAACATACACATCATTGCAGTTATAATCAGATTCTCTGTAGCATTTATTTATTGCTAATATTGTATTAAATAGACTTAAGCATTAATGTTAGTTAAACACAATCTAAATTAAGTAGTTTTCAGGTTGTCATTGAGCAGCATGTAGCTCCTTCCTGCTGTCCTGTTTATTACAGACGAACTACAGGATAGCAATAGATATGTTCAGGTTCTTGAGTTGTTTCTAAATTGCCAAAGTGACTGTGTGTATCCTTCAAAAGTCTTAAATTTATGCTTCAAACAAGTAGAGCAAACTCAAGTCATTCTGGCATCTCATTAAAAAGACTTTAACTTTTAGAAATAATATGATGCAAAAACTTTTCTTCTTTTTAATCTGACTTTTTGAAACTTTCTAAAAAATTACTCCTACTTAAGTTGTTGTAACTGACTGATATTACTTTGATCAACTGTTGGATTGCAGGACAAATACCAAAATACTCTCTCTTCACTCTGTCAATTTAAAACCTTTTATATGCTGAACATGTAGTTATGATGTTATTCCCCTCCTTTTTTGTTCCTTTACCTTTTTCTAATTTGTGTCATTATTAGAATCGTGTGTTGCCTCTGTTTGTGTCTCGTCCCCTGAGGGCCAACCAGTGGGGATGCCCTAAGATAACTAACTATATTCAGATGGGAAAATGTGTTGTTGTGTTTTCCTGGAGGCATAACTAAATGACAGGCTCTGTTCACACGTTTTGCACTTGAATTTGATTACGTTTTGCTCTCCCAGATGCTGTCAGTTGTATGTTAGAATATCTAATGCTCGGTTTTATTTTCTAGCATTATTTACAGATATGCTCCATAATCCTTGGCTTCCTGTTGGTGCCATTTTCACTGATCCCGTCTGTTGTGAGAAACGATTTCTTGAATGACAAGTGACATCTTCCCCATTAAATCTCTGGCTCTATGTAGACGCCAGCTGCGTAACGGCAGAGCGCATGTTGACATGAGAATAAATGATCAGGGTCTCCTCCACGTGTTTGAAGCTGGAACATTTATCAGCGGCGCTGCCATAATGGGCTTCCCATTTGGTTTCATCAGGTTCATTTGGGAAAGTGCCACAGGATCACGGCGGGGCTCGTGACATTAAACCCAGCAAGTGATGAAACAGGCATCGAATCGCACGAGATGCCTCCCTTGATGAGAGAAGGAGACTTGATTTAGAGGCTGTTTGCCCCTGAGCTCATTAGGCCCTGTGGGCTGATGAAACCTTGGTGATCCTAATGCGCTCTACTTGGAACGGGAGATAATTAGGAAAAAGGTTATTTTGTTTTTATTTTCTTTCTTGATGCTATATTTTAGATTAACCTGACTTTTGATGGTTTTTTTTGGTAGTAAGCCTGATTGGGAGAATACTGACAACTGAAGCTGGATTTACTTAACAGGAATATTCATCAGGTTCTATGTTGATCATTTAAGTTCAAGTTATAATTCAAGACAACCTTGTGTCTAATAAACTGTACACATCACTATAACATTTGCAAATAAATCCCCAGGGCAAATGACATGCCCTTCTGAAGCTGCTGCCCCTACAACCCGACCCTGGATAAGCGGCAGAAAATGGATGGATGGATGGCAATGACATGTTAAAAAAATTTACATGCCGCATCAATATTTTGCTTTCTTTCCTTCTGTTTAGCATGAACTATATTTTTTGTGATTCACGTTGCTTTTTGTTTACTGCAGAAGAGCCTGTTCACATTAAGATTCTCCTCAAGTAGAAAATTAAAGTTGCTTTCAAAGTGAAAGCAGCGCAACTGGATTTGTGTGTAGATTTACAGATACGTTCATGCTTTATTTAACTTTTTTTTATGTGACTAAGTGGAGGAGATGTAAGGGGCGTGGCCTGCGGCTTCTAAAATGTTCAGATATAATATACACTATCGTATTCACTTTTGATGGACAACATTGCTGATCAGGCCGTAAAATCCCATTCAGCTTGTAGAATTAGTTTGTTGAATATTTAATGTTACATCTGGTGTAGTTTTATTTTAAATTTATTTTATTTATGTTTTGCTCTAATGTGTAGGTAAAACATCTGGTCACGTACCAGGACTCCATGGAGCTGCATTGCTGTCTGTGCATGAGTCATGGCCTTGATGTTAACAGGGTGTGAAGAGGTGGGGTGTTCTTTTCTGCAGCACATTTACGCCCTGAATACCTATTGAGCCTTACTGAAATTCTGCGGTACGTCAGAGTACTGATGCTGACTCTGTGCAGGCCCTAATGGCCTCTACCAGCATGAGCGGTTGGCATTATCACACCAACATGTTAATGAGATCATTGGGTTTCAATGGCCTCCGGAGTCTCTCAGTGCCACGCTGCACCTTTGGGATCTGCCTGAAAGTGAGAGCCATGGCATTAACAGGCAGCTGACAAATCTGCAGCAACAGTTTTATGAATGTGGGAGGAATGTGTCAGGGTTTTTTATTCTTTATTGAATCTCATGCATAAAGTATTAGCCCTACTTTGTAAGTCTGTGTGTGTTACTTTAAAGCCTAAGTTGTATTAGGACATTTTATTCCGTTAAGCCACAAAGAATCTGAAATGCTGTCTAAATGCATCATTTTAAGCCTTCATGTAAAGGGTGGCCTAGCATAAATCTATATTAATGTGCAGCCAAGATGTTATTTGCAAATTACTTATCAGTTTATGACCAAATCACATCAGGTTACTGTCTTCTTGTTGTATACATAGCACCATATTACAGAATAAGAACATTTCTCTGGGATGTACAAATGATTAGTGTTTGAAACCTCCCACAAATTGATGAAACCACAAAATAAATGAAATTTAAAATTATAGTTTCACTGAGGAATATGTTACTAACCAGAATTGGACAATTTTTCCACTTGATGGGATCTAAATACGAGAGGCGGAAATTTCAGCAACTTCCTGTATTTAGTGAAAACATGAAATATTGAAATGTAGGTTTAATGAAAAGTATGTTTATTACCTGATATTTTGAAAAGGTATTTGTAATCTGACAAGTGAGCGTCAGTGAAATGCATATTATAATTTATTGATGTTAAAAATAAAGTTGGAGGACTAAGGGAAAAAAAACTGTTTTAAAGCTTTTTAGATCATTTTCTAAAACATGCTGAGACATATCTGCTGTTCATTCAGACTGTGTCAGAACAAGACTTTAAGCTGAGAACAGGAAGGATGAAAAATATTGTAAAGTTGCATTTTTATGAGCTTTCCATCTATGCATTTTATGGAGAAACTGGAAATGATTATTGAAAATTGTAGAGGGTAAGATTAAACTCTTATTGTTTGAGGAATACACGCACATAGTTTCAACAATG
This sequence comes from Micropoecilia bifurca, assembly GCA_903067075.1. Taxonomy (NCBI): domain Eukaryota; kingdom Metazoa; phylum Chordata; class Actinopteri; order Cyprinodontiformes; family Poeciliidae; genus Micropoecilia; species Micropoecilia bifurca. Next base: position 32,925 of record CAEGAF010073652.1, on the reverse strand, counting down.
TTACCTGGTAACTTTAGTAATCTCTAATAGGTGACGCCAACTCATAAATTGATAATTTGATTAATAAATTTATCAGTTTAGTTTGACACTCTTGTTGCTACGAAACTTGAGGATTTTTCCAGAAGGTTCTCAAATGAAAATTCAAAGATGGCTGTTAATACGGATGTCTTTCTTGCATGCTGGTCCTGTCGACTCAGCCATTTCATAATACGTCCATTTCCCTTTCCTTCATAAAGTCTTGGGTTCCTCTTGCATTATGTTCTGGGTCACTGTCCATCTGTGCTGTGGCTGTGAAGTGTCATCCAAACAGTTTTGGAGCATTTGCCTGAGTTGGAGCAGATGGTTCATCCCCGAACAGCCAAGAATTCATCTGTCGTCTTCTGTCTTTTTAAAGAAAGTGTCTTGTGACCCGTTGTAACAGGAAGCCGTGTCTGTCTGTCTGTATGATGTCTCATGCTGAAAGTGGATTACATGAGTTTGTCTGAAACCTTTTAGCTTAGGAATATGATGACATTTCTCATATTTGTCTGAAAAATGCTGTTTTAGATTGGGTTTGACTTATTAGAATGTTATTGTGGGTTTTTAATTTGATATTGACAACTATTTTTCACCTTTTCTTTTATGTTGTGTGTTTTTTTTTTCTCTGTGATAATTACCCAGATACCCCTTAGTGAGTTTTCATCACTTAGCTGGATGATGCGAGGTATTTTTATTTTTTTATGGAGACGATGCTTTCATTATCTACTGTTGTTTTTTTAATGTTGCTGAACTCATCAGTTTTTAATGTAACAGCCAGTTAATTTGGCCACTTTTAATGGGCTCACCGTCTCTTTGATGGGTTCGTTTTAAGTTTTAGGCCCAACTCTCTAATATCACGGCAGCCTTTATTTCTAAGTACCTCTTAAATTTGGAATATGAAATAGCTCAAATTAAAGTGATGAATTTTGACCGTCTGATGAATTTGTGAGGAGCTCCTACCAGGAATAGGAGTGATTTCAAGATTTTTCAGACTCTGATGAGTATAGACAAAGAAAGTTGGAGAATTGAACATATCTGTCTTTCTAGACTAATGTCTAAATGTTCTTTCCTCTCTTTCTCCCTGTCTCAGTCCTTCCTTTCTGTCTTCCTGGCTCATTTCTCTTCTTTCCTCACTCCCTCCCATCCTTAACTTCCTTCTTGCTTCATTGTGCCTCTGCTTCTGTCCCTCCATCTTGGCTTCTAACTGTCCATCTCTTTTTCCTCCATTCCTTATTTTTGTCTGTGTTTCTTCTGTTGTTGCTTTATTCCTTCTGTCTTTATTTCTTCCTTTCTAACTTCTATTTTTTCCTTCTTTCCTTGTCTTTTAATCTGTTATTCCTTACCTGTGTCCTACCGTTACTCCTTTCTTGTTGTCCTTTTTTATGTGGTCCCTTTTGTCTTTCATTTAATTCCTCAGTTATTCTTTTGTTCCTCAACAGTTACCGTTGCTTGAACCAAAAGTGTAGCTTTCCTGCAGTAGAAATACTTGTCATGAAAATTAAATTAATAATGGATATTTTTTTTTTGCATCATCAAAAATTATTTAAAAGTCTTGACTTTGAAATGTGTAAACATGGGGTTTAGATAACAGCTAAAAGAGCTTTATAAGGATTCATGTGTGACAGTATGACTTTGTCTACATTACACCAGTATTTACCTTCTAAAACTTGCTTCCAGTCATGTGAAAACCATAAACTGCTTTTCACCCCTGCTTTGTCTGTCTTTGTCGTGCAGGTTAAAGGGCGACCTTGCCTACAGCTACAAGGGACCCAGAACAAAAGACGATATTGTGGAGTTTGCCAACAGGGTGGCGGGGTGAGTCTCGGACCGAAACAATACGACATGCAGCTAAGAACTCAGCAGAACCTCCCCCTTTATTTTCCAAGTGCCACATGCTGTGCTAATGAAAGCTCATCCAAGCCTGCTTATCAACACCGAACAGAGTTGTTTCATAGCTCAGCGGATGCCTCTGATGCTCCACTTTAAGCCACTGCATAAAGCGAGCCTGACAGATTTTCTCCTCCTTCAGGGGAAATCAAACTCCATCCATGACAGAGGGGATGATCAAAAGCTTGGCCCCAACTTGAGAGGGGGAACCATTTTTTTTTCTCTTCGCAAACCTCCACTAGGTGGAGCCATCAGTGTATAAATCAACAGCTTGACTTCCCTGAAAGTGCATGTTTTTGCTGTCTCCATTTGAGGTAACGACCCATCCAAATAAATCATATTTTGTGTTTTTTTTCCCTCCAGACCAGCCGTCCGGGCTCTTCCCAGCAAGCAGATGTTCGAACACATGTTGAAGAGACACGATGTTCTTTTTGTGTACGTTGGTGCAGAGTCTCCTCTGAAAGTAAGCACCACCCATGAAATGAGATGTTGTTTTTGTTCCAAGCCTTTTCAGAACAGACGTGCTGAAAATGTAGACTGAATAAATAAAAATCACATGCATCTTGCCCCTTTATTACCGTTGGAAAACAATTAAAGGCTGATTAATTTTTTTCTGTTTGCAGGAGAAGTACAACGATGCGGCGTCTGAACTTATTGTTTATACTTACTTCTTCTCAGCTTCAGAGGAAGCTTTGCCTGAGGTAAATCATTTGTTTGTGTATTTTCAGTTCAGTGAAAGGACCTTTGATACAATTGTGTTAGTGCTTTTCCTATGTTTCCTATATTGTGTGATTTCTCTGCCAAAATCAGAATTGGCAGGCAAGCTTTTTAAAGATTGTGATTGGCCATCAAACTGCAATCGGTGCATCCTACTATATGAAGAGGAAAACTACCATGTTCATCACCTTGTACACACCACTACGACATTAAGACAGAACTACCATAGAATAGTCCAATTCAAAGCTTATTTATGTGTCAGAATTGCTCAGTATGTACAAAGTTTTCACTCAGGGGGACAGAAAGCAAATGTAAGCCACACTTTTCAAACTTTACAGTTTATCATGTTGCTCTACTTTCTGTTGGTGTAAAACATTAAATCCCAAATAAATGCCCTGAGGTTTGTAGCTGTAACATGACAGAAGGTGAAAAAGTTTTATGTATAAATGTCTAAAACTGTATATACGTCACATATGCACAGAAAGTCTCACAGAAATTCTGAACTATCCCAAAAGGCAGGCCTTTTGCTAAATGTAACAAAACGTGAAGACGTAAACCTCTTAAATTGCTCCATGCTTTGTTTTAAATCATATTCTTTGACTTTTATTGTTTCCTGTAGTGTCTATGTTGCAGTTATTATGATATATAAAGTTGTAGTCAAATCAGCTTCAAGTGATCTTTTAATGACAATGAAGTAACACAGGGTTTTGTTTTTCCCCAACAGTCCGTGTCTTTGTCAGAGCTGCCCGCAGTCGTCGTCTTCAAGGATGGATCCCACTTTACTTATGATGGTAGGTATCTTGTTACTCTGGTCTTTGTCTAACACATTCTCTTGTACTTTTCTTTTCCGCTGTTGTTCTATCATTTCCCTCACCACACAAGTTTATGGTGTGCCCAGCTCATCATAAACCAGCCTGGGCTCTGCCCTCTATTATAGCCGTGTGGTTAGGCCAGGGATGTTGCGGTGGTTTGTCTCTGGGTGGACATGCATAGTGGGCCTCGCTGTTGGGGCTTGTTGTGAGTGGGCGTTGGAGACCGCGGTTTCAGAAAAAGAAACAAGCACCGTGCTTGTTTGCTGTCTACACAGTTAAACAAAGCTGAGAACTGAACTGACACTGAAACGATGACAAAATCTGAGTTAAACGGTTAGATTCCTCACAGACGGGCTTCCTAGGTAGTCAGAAATTTTCTGGAAAACTGTGGAGTTTGATCCCAGGTGTGCATATGAGTGGAAAAATACAGTAGAGAGTGGAAAATATGTTATATTCCCTCCTTTCTCAGCTTCAAAAAAGTAGTTTAGGCTATAATGCCTAGTTTTGATCAGTAAACTCAAAAATAAGATTCACTGCTATTAGTCAGCCAAATTGATTACATGTAATAATGACTTGTATTGAACAGTGAAACTTTAACATTTATTCCTATTAATGTTAAAGTTTGTTAATAAATTAAAATGAAATTAAACTGACAATCTCCCTCATGGAAAAAGGAAAATAGTTTATGAGACACGGATACCCATTAGTTTTTCAGAGTTAGAACACGTATTGTGGTCCAGGTCTTGGGTCACCTAACAGCAAACTGGACCGGGTCTCAGCTCAGCCCACAGGGAATCTCAGCACACAGCTGCTGTTCAACCTGAAGGCTGTTCTGCTTGCAAGATATAGCCGCTCGCTCTTCTGGCCCAGATCATTGGATGGTTTCCCACTTTGGATAACACCGGAGCCAAAAAAGAGATGAAAAAACAAACTATTCAAGAAGTTGCTGAGTAATGTCGATCGTTTTGAGGGAAAGTGAGAGAAAACGTGTCGTTGCAAAAATCTGTCTACGGGAACAAAAAGGAGACGATACATAAAACTCTCCTCACAACTCAGTTCTCACAAGTTAATCAGGATTTGTCTGGTGTTTCCTCGGGAATCTGTGTGTTTCTCTGTTTTACTATTCATTTTTCTGAGTCATCTTTCAATCTGCTCTTGGGATCAGACAACCAGGGATGGAAATTATTAACCTGTGGCTTTGTTGTATTAAACAGCCAATAGGAAAAATATATTTTGTTACAATCTTGAAAAAGAGGAAGCATGCAAGTAACAATTAGCTGCATTTTCCCAGTCCAGTTTAGAAATAGACAGTTTTAATAAGATTTAGAACCTTGTTGAATTTTTAAGTTGATCAAATAAATCATTCCAATATTTTGACATGCATTAAAAGCAGACAGTTACATTCTTTTGGGCTTATTAACTAAGCAAGGTCATGAAAAATATGAGTGGAAGAGGCCATTGGCAAGAGATAAAAGATTGTCATCACTAACTGGAAGAGTAATGAAAAGAAGTATTTGTAGAGGACAGCTCAATGTGTTTAAAAGGTCAAATCTGAAGTGGACTTGGTTGCGACAGATTATGGTTTCTGGTGACCTTTATTCCTTACTCTTTCTTGGTTTTCTCCTTTAAATCTGGATTCTGTACAAATATATTCTAAAAATCATTGCTTACTTAGTTTTACAATTCAAAAGTCAGCTAAAGGGTATGGAAAACTTCAGATTTAAATCTTAAGTATGGCAAAATGTGTAAGAACCATTCACAGATGTTAAGAGGAGCTGGAATTATTCTAATGCTTAAGGGATTCACTGATCCCTAAGGAGATATCAGTTTCTGAAAACATTCGATTAAAACCTATTCATATACATATTTTCAAATTCTTAATAGCCCTTTAGAGATTTATATATTTTCTTTGTGACATTCATTGATATCCTGGTCAGTCTTTTAAAGATAAATATACTTACAAAAGGAAACAAGCAGAAGACGAAAAATGTTTGCCCTCATATATATTACACACACATTCATACAATAATCTAACATTATCAGCGACACACACTATATGACACACACACACTAGCTCTTGTTAAGAGGAATGTAGTATCAAAAATGGCATTTTCAGTGCTTCTTAATGGAATGTTTCTTTCAAAACAGAAATATCTGCTATTATGTAGGTTAGCCATTTAAGGTTTGACTGATTGCAGTTTGAGAAATTCAAGCTGTATGTATCCAACAAAGCCAAACTAGTTTGAAAATAAAAAACAAACATTACAAAATGTATTTAGAAACTCTTCCGATTTACGCTTTTCACCGCAGCAGTGTGAGTTTACCATGTTGTTTCATTATGCGTTGAACATCAACGCCGGATTCAGCCTCAACGGGCAGCCTGAAGCGGAAGTGAAGAGCGTCGAGGCACAGTGCCAGTACGAACGGCCCCCAGTAGTGGCTGTTGGGAAGGTTGGGTACACGCCGCACGGCCCGCAGTAAGAAATCCATCTGCGTTGGGGTCTTGTAGGCCACACCCAACGGCTCCACCTGAGCGCTGCAGAACACGGGCTTGGTGCTCCAGAACCGCAGGAGCTGAGGCTCGCCGCAGCAGACGTTGACCACAAAAACTCCACACTCATCAGAGTCCTCCAGGACCCGGATGGAGAGGATGCGCGTGTCCGGCATCGCCATGGATGCGGCGGATTAAACCTGTCAAAGATGGAGCAGCCAAATTGGATGATAAAATGACCCGCTGGATGCTTCTTTTCTCCTCTGTTCTAATCTCTGGAAGTAAAAACACGTTTATTATCGAACATCACGACTGCAGCTCATTAAGCAGCCAATGACAGCAGAGAGAAATCCTTCCACTCCTCTCGTCCACTTCCACTTCCAAGTCCTTGTTTTTGTTTCCTCTTCTGTAGCTCCACAGCATCTGTTTGTGTCTGCTTTGCTTTATTTCTCACTCGTCTCGCTTAAATTGCTCTGACTTGATCCTTCATAAGAGAACTGATCTTAAATCACGTGATGTGGTTTTCTGTATCCCTCACTTTGCATGACGTTCTGTCAGAAAGTTTTTATCAAATGTAATTTGGCTGAACTTCCGTGACACGTTTGCATAGCTGTCTAGTTTTATTTCAGGCAGTGCATTGAAAAAATTTTCCCACTTTGAGACTTGTACATTTTTTTCATGTTCCAGCCGCAAAACTGTGAACTGGGTGGAAATATGACATATGCTTTTTAAAAATTCCAAAAGTAAAAATCTGAAGGTTGTAGTCTGCATACAGATTCCCTCTTACTCTGTTGCTCCTAAATTACATTCAGTACCACCAGTTCCCTTCAGAAGTAAGAAACACCACTGCTGTAATCCATCCATCATCTGAAGATTTACTTTAATAAATCTGCTAAAACTGAGAGGCTGAGCAAGGAGAGTATTGATTAGAAAGGCTGCCAATATGGCTACTGTAATCTGACCTTTACCCAAGACTTGTAATAAGGGAACTCCCATTTAAAGTCTTAAGACGACCTAATTAAAAACAGAAGTTTTTACAGACTTCTTTGTTTTGAGGTCATCTAGCTATTACTCACAGTGGTTGAAGGATCGTGATGTGGGGATGCTTGTCTTCAGCAAGGACAGGGAAGCTGGTCCATGTTGATTGAAATATACATAAAGTTAAATACTGGACAGTCATAGAACAAGTCTTAAAAAGTCAAATAATATCTGAACTGTGACTGTAAAACACTAGAAACACAGTGAAACATGGCAGGAGCAGCATCATGCTGTGGGGATGCTTTCTTGAACCATCTTCCTTGACAACTGACTCTATCCAGGCTGACTGGACTTGAACTAATTAAAAAACAAAAGGACAAAATGTGTTGGTCTGCCACAGATGTGAGTTGGAGCTAAATAAAAGACAAAGAAGTTTGTGTTTAAAATGCAGAACAGTTGAAGGGATATGAACCGTTTGGCACAGCACTGCGTGGCTTTCATGTTCATCTTTTCATGAGCTGCATTGTTGTTGTTTTTTTATCTCCTGGCTTTAGAGGCGGGCTCTTCCTAGGATATTCAAACAATGTCTTCCCCTGGCAGTTCTATTTTTTTTTTTAGATTTTGAGTTAGTTCAGATTCAAAAACGCTTATTAGGAATTCACTGCTGCACCTCGGTGCTCTTACTGTGCAGGTCTGTGTTGTTTTAAAGAAGAGTTCCCACTGAGCAGAGACACGCTGTCCAAAAGCCAGCCCTCACTTTGTGTAACGTGATATTTGACACAGTGTTGTTTTAGCTTTGATTGCCGTTGCTGCGCACTTCCCAAAACAGCAGCATCCCGCTTTTGAAGAACGCCATTAAAATATAGTCCGGCACAGAGCCTCATGCATATTTAACAACTAAAATCCTCAGTGCAAACGCACTGAATGTGCTGCTGTGCTGGTGTAAGCTGTTACTGTGCTGCAGGCTCTCAGTAGTGTTGATCATTATGTGTATGTGGATGAAGACACTGACCGACATGGTCTGTTTTACACAAAGACAGAAAAGCATTATTTTCAGGGTAGAAGTTGTTTTTGTCATTGCTTCTTTCACAAGATTGGATATTCCAAGGGTGCCAATCAGTCTGGAAAGTTTTGGAATCTGATTTCAGTGCTTTTCAGGTTTGAATTGGTACAAAAGAAAATGAGCATTGAAAAATATTTGTTTTTCCAGATTTTATGTTTTCTTTGTTCTCTTCCTTTTTGCCATTTTTTGTTTCATCCCATGTGTATTTCCTTAAGTCTTTTTTCATTTTCTTGTGTTCTATTTTTTTCCATTGTTTCTTGCTTTTGTCCTTTTTGTTCTACATTTCATCCTTCCCTTCATCCTTCCTTTTGTTCTTTCTTTGCTCCACATGTGAAATCTGCCAACTGTTCTTATGCAGGACTGAAAACCCTGGAAACAGTCTGGATTTTTTTTTTACATGGAAAATGTGTTTTACAATCCTAATTTACCCTTTTTACTACTCCCAGTTGCATCAGTGCTTTCTTCTAATCTGCATCAGTGGTTAATGATTTGATGGTTGCACCTTTTAAGGAAATGTTCATGGATGTGGCTGCAATGAGGTAGAACTTGTTTCACATCTGCTGATTGGATTCATTTAAAGTAGAGACTGAATAACAAGTCATAAAAACGACACTGTTTAGATAAGATAGACACAGACAGTGTTTACCTCTGATTATTTGAATAGGGCCAACATGCTAAACTAAAGGCTAACATATCTTAAGATAATTTTTACCTTTGCTTCTCTTCCTCTAGTTTAAATTAGGCTTAATGTAAATGAGTCAGTCCTTGTAAGCAACAATGTTAAAATGCTACAGTACTCTACGTCTACAGTAAAAATGTAAAAAGCATTTAAAAATCCTTGCTTTCCTTCACTTAATGCTACAGATGACAACTGGTAAGAGTTCATCCTTTTTATAAAACTGACTGGTTATAGCTTACATATCACCCTCCACATTTATTTGCATTTCTGGTAAAAGACATGATGTCACATAAATTCATTTTCTGTCTGATTTGAATGGCAGTTCTGCAGTATTTAACAGTTCACGGCTGTGTAAAGAACATTATCTAAGCAATATTGTTTCACAGTTCTCCACTTACAGTTTAACAGCCAACCAGACTGCGACAGACTCTGTCTATATCAAACCTCCACAACATGAGAGCCAGTGCTCTCATATGTGTTTACGCATATGTTCACCATTTTAGCAGTTTGTGGAACTGTGTGAATTATTACTGTAATGATCCAGTAATAAAGGTAATTATTCTCACCCTGAAATGTTGGATTATTGAACTGATAACCATCAGACCACTTGACCTCATAGTGACATGATGAACAGGGATTTTAATTGATTGCTTGGCTTTCCAGCCTGAGACTAAGTATTAAATCCATAACCATTAAGTTATAAGAGATGATGCTGGGTTGTGAAATGTGTATGAGGTATTACAAAACAAACACAGGGAAAAAAAGGAAAATCTATTAATGTGGTGTAACACAAAAGAACTCACCAGGTTTTGACACAGCCTAACCCCATGGATTTCACACCATTGATCCCATCATACAATCACTATTCACAACAGGAGCAACATGGAAAAAGCGACACACATTCTGTAAAGATGAGACAATAGTTGCTGTTTCAAAAAATAAGTTTCCATTCAAGCATACATGGCATTTTATGAAACAGTTAGTTTCTCTCATCTGATTGTTCATATTTGTGGCCTTTGAAGGACCCGTCTTCTGTAGACCAGGCCATTTGACACATAAATGCAAACATTTTAAAAGGACTTGCATAAATAACCTATGCTTAACTTGATTAGGACACAAGGAAAGCTTGGTGGCCCGCCAGGCTTATAATACACTGGGGGGAAACCCTGAGACAGATTCACAGTGCATTTGGTGGGATGGAGGTTTCTACTCTTGATGTTTGATCTGTATTTTAGAACCTTGTAAAGATCAGGTAATTTATTCATTAAATGCTATAATTAAGAGGTTGTAGGATTAAAAGAGCCTTTCATTAGAAGCTATAACTGTTTAGTTCATCTATACCATTACCTTGAAATCTCATGGTAATCCCTCTAATAGTTGGTGTCGGTTTTTATTCTTAGAGTCTTCTTATCCATCAGGTCTTGAGCATCAGATCTCATTTCCAGCTCTCATTGTAATATGTCTTAGTGCTTTATGGATGCTTGTCACATTATCTTATTCTCTGTAACGGAAGAAATCTTTTCATTTTTTACATCCTTCTTACACTTTATGTTCAACCGTCTGTCTTTTCATCCTCATCAACCTTCTGTCTCTGTTTAAGTTCTCTTTGATGAAGCTACCTTCCCTCCTCTGCTTTTCTCCACTGTCATTCTGTTTCTTTCTATTTGCATAGATTCCTAGGTCTTTTCTACCATTAACCTTCATCCTTGAAATGTGTCAGCGCTCCCTCCTACCTCAGCTCCAAACTCCTGACACCAGATCATCCCCTCTCCACCCACTGTCTGTTTTTATTCCCTTTCCTGCCCCTCATTTCTCCATGTTGTCTCCCCACTGTGCGAACTCTTGGCTGACGGGCTCCTGTAGGGCAGCATGAAATTTCTGAGCCCCATGCCCCGAGAAGAGAGCGACTCTAATTTGATTCAAGGTGAAGCAAGTTGAGTCGTGTACAAGAGCTTCATCAGATGGTACAACCTTAAAAAGAACGCGGCCCCCAGCCCCCACCTTCTTTTCTCGAATCGCTCTCGCTCTGTTGCTTCTGGGGAAAAGTTGGGCAGCTGCATGCTGTCTATAAAGCCAAAGCATCTGTGGGAAGAAGTCTTTGGAATGTCTACCAGATCGACTGACTCAGCAGGCTTTTACAGCAACACTCCATTGCCTTCGCATAGCAGCAAGGCTCTGGGAGAAATGCATTCTAATGCAACTGTACGGCACAGCCTTGCACATTTAAAAGCGCGTTCAAGGGTTTTAAGTTGTCATGTTCGGTATTGTGCCCTCGGCTCCTCTGAGGCCCTGCAGCATGAGAATCATGTTAAAAATCATCACTGTTCCTGTAATTACTTAAGTGGCAGTGTAAAGGTCAGGATAACTTATTAACATGTCATATTAAGGCGCTGGCTACATTTGACAGTAATTATGTGCATCCTTTTGCTTTTCTCAGCTTTTTTAGTTTCTAAAATGCTTCACTGATCTTGTTCTATAACCCTCATACTGCCTCCAGATGTTTGTCTAGAAATGATGTTTTTTTTTACTTTTTGTATATGACATGCATAAGATAAAATGCCTTGCAAAAAATATTATTGTCTTTGACCTTATATCCTTTGAATTATTTTCACACTTAGTGACATTTTTGTCAGGTTATGACTGCAAAGCTTGCTATACTTTGAGATTTTACATGACAGACTATTACAAAGTAGCACATAGAAGAAAAAGAATGACATCAGATTTTTTTAGAGTATTACAAGTAGAAATAAGATAAGTGTGGCATCCATTTGTATTCAGCAACCCTGACTCAGAATTTTGCAGAACCATCTTCTGTCGCGATTACAGCTTCAAGTCTTAGAAAATTGCACTATCATCTTTTCACATCGAGCGACAAAGACTTTCTTCTTTCAGGAAAGATTCAAGCTCATTGAGACTGTTCAGGTTTTGCCACATATTCTGAATTGGATTCAGGTCTGGACTGATTGGATCATTCTAACATAAATCCATTTCATCTAAACTATTCTTTTGTGTGTGAATATATATATGTATGTTTAGTGTTGTGAACCCTGTATTTTGTAATTATATTCCACAGAAAAATTAGGGACTAGATGCATCTGCAGAAACTGAACTGTAGATGGCTGTAAATGTTTAGAATGAAAGATGCTAAAGCTCATGAAGACTGGTGTGAAATTTTCTTGTAGAGAAAAAAATGAGATTTACGACAACTCGGATTTATTGTAATCAATATTGCCTTAAGATTCAGTTGTTACTACTCATATGTCTTACTCATATTACACACCACTAAACAATGGCTTCCTTATTCCCACTTTTTCTTCAAGATCAAATTTGCAATGTAAACAACTAATATTTGTCCCTTTAATACTCATAAGCCACATGAGCTGTGGATCCTCCAAAGCTAAAAAAAATGTTAGAACCGTAGTTGAACTAGATTTTATTTAGAGGCATCAGAGTTTTAAAAGAGCTGAAGACACAGCACACCAGTTTTGATTTTGCCTTTTTAAAAACTGTTAAACTGTCATTTTCTTCACATTTCATAATTATGAACTGCTATATGTTTGTATATCATATATAAGCAATATTTCCACTTTGTCGGCTGTCAAAGTGGTTTGTATGCATTAAAAAAATAGTATGAAAGGTTTTTCTTCCTTGCTTTTTGTGATTGACAAGCAGAACTGATGAGAGAATTGGGACAGAATGGAAAATATTGATGTCAAATGGATAATTTAGTATTTTTGACAACCATTTATTTGATAAATAAAACATGTTTTGTTCATTCTACATAGCTGTTGACAATCTACCCTGAATAAAATATTCTCAACCCTGTTATTTTATCAGTTCCCTTGTCATCTATCCGTCTAGAGTGCCCTTTATGACCCAGACCACTTCAGACGCCTCTGATCTTTGTTTACGTGCCCCGTGTCTGTGAATGCTCAGACAGTGTCTCGCTCTTTACCCCCCAAAGAGGTTGCATGTTGTAAACATTGTGATCTTCTGACAGTCCAGCCGTCAATACTTTGCTATGCTTTGCTTTTGATATCGACAGGTTGTGTAGTGAATCTCAATAAGCTGCTCTGTCCCCTTGTATGTTTGCAGAGTATGAGGACGGCAGCCTGTCGTCGTGGGTGAACAAGGAGCGATTCCAGGGTTACCTTCATATTGACGGCTTTACCTTGTATGAGCTTGGAGAAACAGGTAGGGTATTTGACTTGCAGACTTATTTCATTTTCATCTTTTTTGATCTAAAGAATGTTATTTTGAGTTAAATTTGAGATGTGTAGCGGCTATCCATTTCTGTTTTATGACATACATTTGACTTTTAATGATATATTTGATTTGCAATTTTTCAGATTTGGTTAAGTATTTGTCAGAAAATGTTCATGATTTTTATTTTTATTGTTTTAACAATAATTTTGCATGCATATTTGAATTTATAGATAGTTTTCTGTAATCCATAGAGGATTAAAATGAGAAAATAAAGAGTCAAATTAGGGATGGACAATATGGCTTGAAAATAAAATATAAAATTTTATCAGAACAAATCTGATTTTAATAATAATAATAATAAATTATCTCTTCCTTTTCTGAAAAAGACATAAAAAGGAAAAAAATTTCCAAAACTGCATTTTATTACAATCATCCTTTCAGTGAATTGATTTGAATTTGAAGTCCAAATAACTGTAAAAACACACTTATCACCCTGCCCAAGGCCTAGCATCTTATTTGACAACACCTATTTGAAATACAAGGAGTTCATGGGTGAAAAGAAATCCAGATTTCCCAAAAAATAATCTTAAACAATCGTACACCTTTAGCTCAAATATATGATGTGGATCCCGAACCACTCCGTGTGTTAGAAGTAACTACAATTCAAGAAAGCTAAAATAACTGTCAATTTTAAAAGTTCAAACGCCAAATATACTTCAATATGCATTAATACGCACAGTGGATATCATTTTGGTGCTATGGTAGAAGTCAGTATCGGCAGTCATCCGTGTCTCCTTTCTTGGTGCCCAGAGCCAAGGAGCATATGAGAACTTCTTCCTGGAAATATACTCTAGTTATATTTTGGCAACGTTTATTTACCAGATGAAACAGAGCTAAATTTTTTACAGACTCATTTTAATGCTTTATATTTTACGCTGTAGCTGTGGTTTTTTTATTTTATTTTATTTTGTTCTTTCATTCATGTAGCTCTTCTTTAATCTTTATGACCAAAGACGCTGGTAAACATTTCTAAACTGCATATTAAAACACAAGCATAAATCAAGCATGTCAGCAAAACGTTGTTATATAAAGAACGCCCTAATGTTTGACAGCCTCACCCTCAAATGTGTCACTTGCCATAGGGCAGCTTTTAAATTAAAAGTCAAACATCTTCTATCAGAAGCTTGTTCAGCTTCAACTTTACTCATGGAGCTATTTTTTGCTCAGTCTTTATGCCCTCCAGAAACAGCCAGATTTGTTATTCTTGTTCAAAAACTCCTTTCCTTGTAAAGGTAATTTAAGTTCAAATGTGAAATGCAAACTGCCTCTTAAACAGCGGTACATTTATACTCTTTGCAGTGCTTCTCTAATATTAGATGCAGTATTTTCTTCCTTTATGGGCTTTATTCTTACAACATTAGAGCAGCTGTGGTTTGCTGGGTAAGTGGCTGGATTCCAACAAGGTGTGCAGTTTAATGCATGGATTTTCTATACGTTTATGTTTCCTAAGGCAAGAGAGTTAACTCTGATGTTGTCCCTAAAATACTTACTGGTGCAAAAATGTTGGAATAATCTGTACACTTCTCCAGTCGGCTTTCATTTCTTTACATTTTACTTCCATAAAACTGAAATTTCTCGGACTTTGTAAGCTCTTTTCTTTATTTTAACGGCACACAAATTTATACTGAAAATATCCAGTACAGCATTGTCAACCTAAGTGGAGCTAGGAGTGCAATGCAATATTTTGTTGGGTAACATTTAAGTGACAACCAAGCAAAACAGAGTGAACTCCCAGCTGTCTTTATGCTCCAATATTTGTAGAGATTAAGGTTTCTCACACAGCTATAGAAAGGTTGAGCGACCCATGTCATGATGTGCACTTTTCAACAGCAGCAAGGCACACAGTTCGCTCTGCACTAAGCTGAATTGCTCACCTAAAACAACTTCAAACTAAATGTAGTAGATATGAAAGAAAAAGCAACTTATGTTCAAATGCAGCAGGTTGTAGAATCCAATCAGACGATGTACAGTAGCATACACTGGCTTCTCCACTAGAGTGGCTTTGACCGGTACTGACCCAGTCCATACTCGTCTCCATTTGGTTGCTTTACACGGTTCTTCCTCGTTTTCATACTTATTTCAGGAGTAGTACAAGCCGTGCCAGCCAGCTGATTGAATTCAAAGATTGTCTTATTTATGTCACTGCAAACTCCATACAACATCTCAACCACCAAAGTGGGCTGACAGACATGTTGTCTGCTGTCATAAAGTCATAAAGCTGCACAAGGTGCAGCTTTATGACAGCTTTATTCTGCAAGCAGCATGACGGTCAGAAACAAAAAAGCGAGAAACTGCATCTCTAGTCGCCGATCTGTTGGACGGAGCAGTCAGAACTACATCATATTAACTAGTTGTGATGTGCAGTTATTTCTTTGTTTTGAATTTTTCTTTTTAAAGAAAGTTCATGTGAAGATTTTTCTTTACATCTACTGACCGCATTACCTAAATCTAAAACCTTCAGGTTCTCCATTGTCGAGTGTTGCTGCAAACCTCATTAGAATTTCGACGAAAGCTGCTGCGTGCTCACAACCGCCAACCAAATTCCTGCCTAAATTCATGTCCACAATACAGAGAAACAAACTGTACTGCTTTGGCTGCAATTAATTAACTGTGGTAGAACCAAACCAGACATTAACCGCTTAGAAGGAGACATGATAATCGAGAAGTGGTTTAAGTCTGGAGACACGGTATTGCCACTCGTTGCGGGATCTCATCTCCATTTCTCTCTGCATTGGGATCTACTCCAGTGTTGATAATTCTTGTTTTTCCATCATGGAGAAAACATCGTCCCACTTCCTTCATCATAAGCAGTTTTGCATTGGTAAAGAAGATTTGGCAAGTTATTTATGGGTGTAACCCCTATACGCAACTCTGTTCGACCTACGCATGCGGTGCCATTTTGAAGAGGGAATAACAGGCGTAGAATCAACAAAAACAACAAAATCAGCCAAACACAAACCTTAATATTGTACTTCTCTCTGTGTAAGTGAGTACAGTTTGATTCTATTTAGGCTACTTCAAGTTGCTTTCTTTCTCCTTTAAGCCAGACTTCCTGCTTTTTAAACCTTAGCAATAATGCCTTAATTGGATAAACAATGTGTGACTGTTCAAGAATTTGCAGTTTTGATTCATGTGAAGGCTTAAAGGAAGTAAAAAAAAAAAAAAGTTGGCAGAAGCCCTGTTGCTGGAGTCTTTTCAACCGAATATCACATTTCATGGACTGCAGCTCAGTGGAGCTGCTGGGATGACATTTTATGCTTAAAAAAATCCCCCCCTCCATCCCACACATCATAAGTCATACTGACACAGAACTCTGTACCCACATCTAAATACTGGCGTGACCCAAAAAAATCAATGAAGAGCCTGAAACTGTAATTTAGGTTTATTTAACTGTGAGGATTTAAAGGACAGAGAGGCAGACAGGGAGATGAATTGGGTGCATATTGAAAGCAGAATATGTTTGGCAATATTAAAAAGCACTTCTCCTTTTATGTCGTCGTGCACTGGGATATTGGAAGGTTATTTTTCAGAAGCGGAGACAACCGCAATAACAGAACAGGAGAACCAGAAAACATTTGTCATCTTCCACGTACCAATTTTTGTGTCCTCTCGTTTTTCTACCTCTATCACATCGATATCACGCTCGCCGCATATTTATACTGGATTTAAGGCGCAAACTGTTAGTCTTCAGCTGGGTAAACAATACAGTCACTAAATCAGTGGATTATAAAACTGAGCTGGCTATAGTTTCTGAAAATGCTCTGGCAAATTTACAGAAAAATGATGTGAGGTCTCAGATGGATGCATTAAATTAGATTGCGTCGCCAAGCGGCTCTTTAAGCTTTCAGCGGACGATCTTTTAACATGATGGACTTGAACATTTATAAGTTATTCAGAAATTCTCTCTGATGAAGCATGATTTCATTCTCATCCCGAACCTTTTGATGTGAGCGATGATCAGAGCTTTGGCATTAAGAATCCAAAACATCTTGACCCGCATGACACGATAATCAAGCCTTAATGATGGAAGAGCTCGAACTAATTCTCGTTTTTAAATATGGGCCTGTAGAAAACAACCTTGAGTTTTATATTTCACTGTGTTTGCTCTCCATCTCTGGGTCGCAAATAACACCAAGCATCATGCAGAGAGACTTGATAGCAGAGAGTAGCAAGCTGAAAAACTGGTGTGTAATAATACATCTCATAATCTTATTTCTGTAGAGGCATGTTTCGCATTAAACAACAAACCTCTGAAGCAGGACTTAAGCTCATGCAAACTATTGATAAAGTGAAAAAGCAACAGAAACACATTTTGGCTTGTCTCTCCATATATCCAATAAATGCCGTCTCTGATGAAGTCTGAGACAATTGGAGATGAAGATGAAAACATGAATAAAGCTTTGGTCAGTTTAGAGTGTGATGAAGGCTTAATAGTTGGGTTTCATACACAGAGGTTTTGGCTGCAATTGATCTTTTTCTACCCCATATTTATACTTATATTCGTACCCTCACAGATTTTCATTTAAAGTTTTTTAATTATTCAACCAAGAATTCGGTTATTTTATTTATATGGAGCCGATTTACAACACATCATCTCAAGGCACTTTACATAAAAGAAATTCAGTTCAGTCCAATCATGCATTGATCCTAGTTGAGCTTAAAATAGGCAGAGCTGAGCTGGAGATTTTATCTGAGAATGACTTGGTGCAAAAAAATGTTTTGCATAGACCTATGTTAATATTCATAAAAGAATAATAGGCCCCCCTTTAAAAAAATCCTCAGCTGTATTTACTTACATAAAAAAACAAAAAAACAATGACCCATAAGAAGCATTAGATTCTTGCTGGCTGACTCAAAAACAAATAGTAAATTACTAATAGTAATAGTAAATACCAAAATTTCAAATAGCCATTCAGCTCTTGGAAAATAAATTGCCACAAATGCAGAAGTGGATTAATGCCAACTGAAATGAAGTGAACAACTTCCAAGCACAAAGTTCTTTGGTGAAATTAATGTTTCCATGTGAGTAATTTTCCATTATAGCTACATAATCCTGCAGTGATGACCACAGTAATCGTGCTCCTTAGCTGGTCGTAGTGTTGCGCCATAACTATAATTGTTGTCTCTGCAGAAGAAAGTGAGACATCTTACAATTATTGCAACATTTGGACCTGTAATTTGCAGTGGAAACCTGTGATTGCTCAATGAGCGATATGAACGATATGAGCCAGAAGAGCCGTGAACATATGAGGAGTTTAGAAGATAAATATTGGCATGTGGGTTTACTTTATGAAGCTTGATAAAATAATCATATTCAAATCGCTGGTTAATATTAAAATAGAAGAGTATTCTTTGTTCCTTTTTGGCTTATGAGGAAGTGTATCCCAGATTTAAAAAAAAAAAAAAACTGCGCTGATGTTTAAAAATCCCAGTACTCTTTCAGACAAGCTGCTGATGAATTATTTTTCTATGCATATTATTCTAGTTCAGTGTACCTTCTTAAGTTCTCCAAATCCTTGCTGGCATTAATTATGCACATTCCCGCTTGAGAAACTCCCATGAAGACAGGCGCTGTGCAGTGGGAAGAAATCCACACAAACTAAGCCGTATATTGAGATTTCTTCTCTGCATTGCAAGTATTTATCTCTTCTCCTGACTCTAGGCTGTCCACTTTCTCTACATAACCTTTCTGCATCAGTGACCAGCAGGGGGCAGGCTGCCTCTCTCATCTAAATGTCAAGGGGCTTCCTGCCTCAAACCGTAGCAGCTTAAATAGGAGACCTTTTAAGTTGTGCAAGAGTTTGTTGTCTTTTTTTTTTAAGTAGACCTATTTGTCATTTCATGGGTTTTGGTTTTGAATGGCACCTAAATAGCTTTGCTACCAACTGAGCTCTTGTTTCCTGCACAATGAAGCAGAAAGCTGAAGTTAGTTTAATGTTTGAGTGATTAATGGGTAAATCACCCTCCATGCCTCTTCCTTTCTTTTCCCTTTTAAGCGCTGCTGAAGCATCTCTCATGCAGCTCCTACAGTTCGGAAAAGTCAGGAATTTAAATATTTTCTGAGATCTGAATCAATATGGAAGATAAGAAGTCTGTCCGTCCATCCATTTATATGTCTAATTTTCCCTCCGTCCATCTGTTTGTCCCTCCTTTCATTTGTTTGTCTTCCATTAATGACCAAGTTTATGTGCCTTGGTTTCACATGATTCCAGCATACAAATATGTAACATGCATCCACAGATCTGACTGTTTATACTCCCCTGCATCTGTACATCCAGTCTCACTTCCACCCATAAAGTCTGTAATATCTGCTGTAAATTTCCTATGAATTATTATTTCAGTCGTACTTATTGAATATTGCCCCTAAATATCAGAGGACTTCAGAGATTTCCTTTAGGAAACAGAAGTAATTTTGATACAAAAGTTGCATAAGAAGCCTCCTGCCAGTGTCTAACTGGTCTTAAATTGTCTCCATTTTTTTTCTTTATTCTGTGACTAAAAAATCAATCAATGTCTTCTTGCCGCAGGTAAGCTGGTGGCAATTGCAATCATCGACGAGAAAGACCCCACAGAGCAGAGCAGCAGGTAAAGAGAAGACAGAAATTAAAAAGCTGTGCCCGTAATAAACAAATGGCTCGCCACCGCTGCTGCTTTTTGGTGTCTGGCTTTCGAATAGAGATAAGACTGACTGTTATTGTTTGGAGCTGCCCACAAATTGCAGCCAGCGGCTAAGAATAAATAAAAAATAAGGGAAAAAAAGGATGGGCTCTGACTTATGTGGCTTTTCACTCTCTTCTCATTTGCTTTTAGATTAAAGACCTTGATGCAGCGGGTGGCGAAGGAATACAGAGAACAGTTTAACAGGTGAGGCACGGAGACACGATGAGGTCAGAGATGAAAATCCAATTTATACGTTTATTTCAGGACGGCGTACTCGCTGGGGAAATGCTGCCAGTCTATTCACAAGCAAGTTTATGCCGTTGTCAGGGCACGTCTGTTTTCCTTTTCTTTTTTTTTTTGTAGCGGTTCAGTAGAAAGGTAATTATGTGAAATGTCAGCTTCCAAATATAGGTGTTCTTTTCAGCTGTCAATCACCGCTGCAGCTCAGGCTTTATTAATGCATAATTTTCTGTTTTCCTGCGCGATAACAACTCGGTACCTGGGTGTTTATGTTGCGTGCTGCGCTGCTCGACCTGTTCTCATGCTGGAACGCTGCTCTGTAACAAGGCAAATAAAAACAAAGCAGTGTATAATTTCAGGAGAAGCTATTTTTGCTCCAAGAGGATGGGAAAGAAAAGGAAGCAGATTTTAACAAAGGGCTGTCAAATGAAAGTGTGTTGATTGTGCGCAGTGGGTTAACTTAAAGCACAGCTGGTGGGTCATCCTCCAGCTGAAGGATTCTGGTTAAAGCAGGAATGTACTGTGCTGAAGTGGCTGCTGCGTTTGAATAAAGATGTCCTCCTCAAACCGCTGTGATCAAAGCGCTTCTCCCTCTCCAGGCATTCCCATTAGGGCTGATTGAATTACTCAGATCCCTATCATCAATTATACCACTATCTGCCACACTACCTTCCGCTGTTTCTTCTTCTTCTTTTTTCTTCCCCCAAAGATGTCTGAATTTGAGTTGCCCCCCACTGAGATCAGAGCCGCCTGCAGGGTTCTGACACACCTAAACGGAGCTTGTAATTACACGTCACTGGCTGCAGTGTCGCCCCCGGTGGTAGGTGAAGGTAGCACATGGAAAGAAGAGATCACAGGAGAGGGCTGACATTTGAATGAGCCGATGCCGTTTGTTGCAGCGCTGTGGTATTCGGCTCGCCCACCATTTGGTGGCATCCGTGGGCAAACGGGATTCTCCTCGGTCGGTGGGCATGAATGTGCTGGAACTGAGCACATGTTGCTTTGTCTTGGTTTTGATCTGCCAGTTGGAGTTGAAAATAAAAAAAGCTTTATCACAAAGTCTCACAAACTGAGTCCTCTGAACCTCAATTTCTATCCATAAAGGAGTTTGGACTCTCATAATTCCTCATTTAAAGCCCACGAGAGTCCTTCTAGACCCAATGTTTAGTTTTATACGTTATAATGTTCACATTATCCAAGAATAGATTTTTTTTAGGAGTTCTATGGCATTGTTTTGGTTTTAGATCCCATAAGTACGCAATGCTGGTTTTTCAGTTCACTCGACTCTGCTCATTTAGCTGGTTTTAGTGGTAAACATAAAAACAACTTTTCAAACCCAACCCAAAACGGCAAAGTAAAGGAACAGAAAGCAGTGTGCTTTTAGCGTACCGGGAATGGGGATTTCTACAAAACCAGAAAATAGAAGGACTATTGGGCTTGAAGGTATTTAAAAGAAACGTCAGTCGTGCAGCTTGCTAATTTTTTTTCTTTTAAAATAAATTGTTTTGCCAATTTTAATCTAATAATACCAAAGTTTGTTATGAATTCAGTGCAGATATTTTTGCAGGAACTTGAAATCTAAACTAACTGCACCTGCAAGGGGATGGATGGCTGCATGAATGGGTAAATTATTGTTTATTAGAAAGATGGTTGTGACAAAAATGCATGGTTTGGATGGATGGATAGAGAAATAAATGAGTTAATAAATGAATGGAGGGATTGATAAATGGTTGAATGGATTCATAGAATGCACCAAACCAGAGAAATCGGAGGCATGATGTGTAACATGACGGCCTCCGTTTTCCAGCATGGTTTATTCATACAAGCTGCTTCTCTGCACTTTAGTTGATTTGAAGACCTTTGAATTTTCAAGTTTGAAATCAACTTAAGTTTATATATTTGACTCAGGAATTTGGATGAAAATGGAGCAGAGAACATCAAACATTTCTTTCTATTTTTGAGATGGTGTAATATTGTTTATTTAAAATCAATAGTCTTTATTTAAATCTGCTTGAATGGTGTTCACTTAATTAAAAATATACTTGGTAAACTTATCCATATAAAACTACAAGTGTGGGAGTGTTTAATTAAACTTATATTGTGCTCTTAGCAGCCTCCTTATTGGTTCAATGCATGTCTGTGGAAAGATTAGAATTCATAGGGACCAAATCTGCTAAAAAATAAATTAAGAAGCAAAATTTGAATACAAAATAATAATAAAAAAGGTTATATCCTTTCCATGTCACATTTTCAGTGCTGCATTTCCTCACTGCTCTTGTCGCTCTTAGAGGTGTAAATCATTTTCTACCTAATTCAGATCCGTATCTCACTCCGCTGCCGTTTCCAGCGTGGGCTTTTACTTTATGATGAGTTTTATTCCCAGTCCGGTTTGCTATTGTCAGTACGATTACCTCGAACATTGACTGAAGGTTTTCTTCTTTTTCTTTCTTTCTTTCTTTCATTGCCTCCACAAAATTTATTATATTGTTCAGTCTTAATAATCATGCCATTCACATAAGCACATGCGGCACTGCTTGGCACCCTGGGGACGATCCTCCTATATGTAGCAATGATTCAAAATGAATATAATGTATATGTGCGGGCCGTCGCAATCAGTCATTCGGCGAAAGTCGGCAGTTTCTCTGGCCCTCCCCACTCTTTCCCTCATCTGCTTGCAATGTGTTCTTCTCAGACATAGTGCAGTACAATGAGGTACAAATTGAATTCCTCCTCCTTCCTTATCATTTAGATAAATAACCCAAGACTTTTCTGTGGCGAAGGAGATGAGGAGAAGCATAGGGACGGCGCAGGATGGAGCTTTGGGGATGTTTTTTTTTCTCCATCCCCTCCCACAGTGACAAAAGTGTTCTTATGTTTTCAGCAGCGGGGACATCATATTACTTTTAACCAAGTTTTCTATTTGTGTGATATTGTGCATTGAAGATACTGTCCCGGTTTGTGCTAACAGTATACGGCCCACAGAGACGGGAAATAGAGTTCATTTTACTCTCTCTTATTTTTCTTGCATCTCCAGAGACTTCCAGTTTGGCCACATGGATGGGAACGACTACATTAACGGCCTCATTATGGGGTGAGTGTCTCTCCTCGTGTCGCAGTCTTCTCTTTCAGCCTCACCTTACCTTCTGTCAGCCACTTATCTAGGTCTGCAGTGGCTTATGATGCCGGCCTTTGCCATTAAGGATTCTGTCTTCAGGAGAGGTCAATAACACCGAAATGCTGTCATTTTAACTTGGACCTTCAGTCACCATTGCCCAAAAAACACAAAACATTCACAAGCTGCTGCAGATTTGCATGTGAGAGGGCCATGTAGAATGGAGAACTACTTGAGCAATTTTTACAAATGATGATCATTTTACCACTTCACTAAGGTGTCCCTAAATAAAATTCAGTGCTATAAATGTCCTCAACAGCCTTGTAGTAGTTCTCCTGTGTACAAATTCGGCTGTTCTTTGAAGGCCTAAGATATGTGTTAGAGAATATCAGCAGGTCAGCAAATACATGAATGCAACAAGATACTGCAGGCTGGTCAGGGAAAAGTTGTGAAAAAGATTACAGCAGACAAATATAAAAGCTTTGAACATCTCTGAGCTTTGTTCAGTCCATCGTGAAAACTGAAAGTGTGTAACAGCAGCAAAGGCGTCCAGCTAAACTGACAGGTCAGGTAAGGAGAGGATTGGTGAGAAAAGCAGCCAAGTAGTTTACGGTAACCCTTTAGGTCCTACAGAGACCCTCAGCTCTGGTTAAAGAATCTGTCGAAGGGGACAAGTATTAGTTGTTTGTTTCACCAATCTGTCCTTTATGGGAAGTAGTAGTCCTGTTTCCAGATTGTAACAGGCCATATAGAGAACACTACAAATGTCTGGAAGGTGTTTTTCTCAGATGAGACCAAGATTAAACTTTTTGTTGGCCTTACTAGAGAGGAAATATTTATGGAATTGTTTTTTGCAATGGAGTTTTTGCTTCTCTTTCAGGTCAGGGTGACCTGGTGCCTCCCTTTCCCTTTGCCATGACTTGGAAACAATTCTGTTTGGACAGATAAGAACAACAACAACAACCCTAGATTGTTATTCAGCACATCTGAAATAGAGCAAATTATCCAAGAGGTCCCAAATTGTTCCTGGGAAATTCCAATACATATTCATTATAAACAACGGCTAAAGTTCCTACGTAAATTAAGGTAGTCGTGTCATTGGTCAAAACTTTACAACCCCAGTAGAGTTGAAACCCTACAAAAAAGTGATGTCAGAAGCCAGTTTCAAAGCCTTTTCACAAACAAAAATGGATGAAAATATCAATCTGTAGATGTGCCACTTGGTTAAGATGGTTTGTTTCTCAAACACATGCAGATATAACTGCAGGGCTCCTCATAGGACTGGTCCTTTTTTTTCATAGGTGTCACAGTAAAATGGCCTGAATAGAAATAGACAACACTTTTAAGATTAAAAAATTTCCTTTTAAGATAAAAAAATGTCCCCGTGCTAAATCCAAATTACCTACATTTATTGTGCTGTTGCAATGTGACAAAATTAGAAAATGTTGAAGGCGGGTTTCGTCGGGCTGCGCATTGATGATTGAATCTATAGAGATCTTAATGTTTTTGCCTCATAGTGCAGCAGTAATGATGAAGGACGATCCTGCTGGAGCAGCTTTGTACTCGGTCTGGGGCCGACTGTTAGGGTGTCATGCTCTGAGAGACCCTCCATCTGACATGCCACACTTTTTAATTAGACTCAACCCCACAAGTGTTACAGACCAGCAGGGCTGCAGCGGCCGCTTGTCTGTTTTGTGTCAAGTAACTTCTAGTGCCTCGTTATGTGTGTCTGGTTAATTTAGTGTGAGAGCCTGCATGCGTAATGGCTCCGCTGCAGGATGTTATTTTAATTTGAGCATGTTATTGTTTGTCGGAGAGAGATTATAGCAGCCATACTCTTCTAAGTCCTGTCTAATTAAGTCAGCGATTCAGCAGCAGGCTGCAGATTCTAAATGTGACCAAATGCAACTGACAGAGTCCTAAATTTAAACAGGAAGTGAGTATATTTAGGATTAAAAGGGGTTGATTAGTGTTTCTAGGGCTGCCTGGGAACATGCAGCCTGCACAATTCAGGGTTTCATTGGCAGTGCAGGATTAATTGCTCTCTTTTGAGGAATAAAATCCTGTGTTGTCCACCAATCCTTTCCCCTTAGGAGGCTCATGGAAATAAATCTGATGGCTTTTTATCTGCCTTTCTGTCATCGCTGTGATGACTGTCTGGCAGCGGTCTGTCTCTCACTAAAGATGACCCCAGCTTTCATCAGGGGCACATAAACACACCCGTGAACACACACATATCTAAGATAGCCGCTCTGAGTCTCAAGGGTATCCTTGGGTTTGTTTTAATATAGGATTATTGCTAACATCTTTACCAGGCAGTGAAAGACTAAAGATGTGAGGTCTCCTTGTGTGGGAGGAAGACTTTTATCAGAGGATGCGAATCATTAGAGAGTAACTTTAAATCAGCCTGTTAAAAATCTGTAGTTCCACTTGAATGTGAGCGTTGATTGCTGGTGTTAGGGTTGGGGTGGTTTCACTAACAATCTTGTTATTTTTAAAGCTATCCCGAGAAGTGGGAGCAGTGGTCATCAAACAGGAAGAGTGGCAGGGTTGACTCTCAAAACGTGTGTGTTTTCACAATATATACCAGAGGTTCCCAAACTGTGCGGTGGGCCCAATAGGGGGGCGCCGTGCCATTGCAGGGGGGTGCTGGAAGCCGTCTGGATGAAAAAAACAAAACATGAACGCTGTATGCGCTGGGTTTTTACCTTACCTTGTCTATTTGATACAGTAGGGGCTTCCACACTTCCCATATCTGTGTCCTCTGTCATTTTTATCAGCAGTTAAAACTGTTTAATCCGTTGTTAACATGTGGTAACCTGTTTTTTGAGCCGCCTTTAAACGCAACATGAGCGCTAAGACGCTCACACTGAGTTTACACCTGTGCGCCGTGAAGGAGACCTGATGCTGCTGTGCTGACCTGTGCAGGTGTGTTAGAATCATGGCTGAAAACCAGCAAAACACAAAGAACTTTTCACAGTTTTTCCCCCAAACTAACCGACTGACTTGAGTAAAGCTGCTGGATGCAGGAAAATTAGCTAAAAGATGACTAACTAATATCAATACAGCACCTTAAGCTTAACAAGTAGCTTATAGGCTAGTGATGTTGTCTATGCTCAGCTACAGAAAATGTTTGGAAACCACTGGGGGGGGCAGAAGAAAAAGCTTGGGAACCACTGATGTATACAATGGACACCTGGTGTTGGTGGAGGTGAAGATCCACAGCTATAGGGTAATATTATATACCATGACACAAGGAGGATAGACATCAGTAACGGGAGAAATTACAGGACAGCTGTGAAATGGAAAAAAAACTGAACTTATCTACCAAATTAAAAAGTGAAATAGAAACTGGTTGATGAAGTTGCTAAGGTGAAGAGATGCAGACATTTCTAACTTTTTGTGTTTTAATTGACAACAAGTTCATGTTTTCTCCAAACATCTAAGCTTGTCACAAGAGGTTGCAAAACAAAACCTTTTCCTCCAATATCAACACGAGTCCTGCTGACTCCAACCAAAGATAACTTAATATTAAAACTGAACGGCACTTCAGAAGAAAGAAAAAAGGATTAATTCAAAGGTGTGTTCACTTTTGCACCGAGGTTACTGAATTTGTGTATTTTGTTTTGAAATTATTTATAATGGTTTAGTCTCTTAAGGGCCACTGTAGTATGAAGCAGCCGTTTTTGTTTGTATTGGAAAAAGAAGCGACTCTGCTGGTGCAAGGCATGTTCCTTCATCATCGCAGTGAACCCCCTGTAGTCCCACTTAGAGGTATAAAGGCTAATCCATATTTAGTTTAAATGAGGGCCATCTGTTGGAGTACGGTGGTGAAAATATGCATTCATTATGTGTGTGTGTGTTTGCAGCTCTCAGCTGGACAGAGTAGTGAAGTGTTGATGACTCCACCACACGGGTATGTGTGTGTGTGTGTTTGCACTCTGGATCTCAGCTGGGTGGTGGATTGGGACATTGATGGATATGTGTGCAATTTGTTGCTGGGTTGAGTATCACCGCAGGGATGTGAGGTGGCGGCACAGTGATGGACTGTTTGTGTGACTGTGTGTTTGTGTGTGTATGTGTGTGCATCTAAGCAACGGCATACCTTATCTAAGCCAGGCTTTGGTGCGGCACAAGATGTGTGGAAAAAGGATTAGTTGTTTTATGACCTTATTCCTTATCTCACAAGGATTTATAATTCCTCTGCCGACGTGTGGAGATTAAGCAGCTCAGGAGTGTAAAGTGAAGGTTACCGTTTGAGTCCTCTGCTACACTAAAGATGAGTGGACCTCTGGGCCACAGCATAGAGGCAGAGGGGCTTCCCTTAAGACGGCCTGTGATTTACTAAAAGGAGTTTTTCACCAACTAGGTTCCAGTGCTTGACCAGGGCTGGAGATGAAGGTAGAATCAGTTAAAGAAACAGTAAATGTTTCTTCAGCTATATAGCGAACACCAATTATGTCAGTAAAATATTCTTGCTAATTTGACCTGTGTTTAATGTTAAACATTAGTAAATCTTACTATGCAGATTAATAGAAAAACTAAGTTATTAAATCTGCAGTAAATCTATAGTGATGGTGTTTAAAAAAAAATCACCAAATAATGAGCTGAGAACTTCTATTAAGTGAATATTGGGATTTTAGCATAAAACATGTTGGTAAGGAAAACATTTGTCAAAGCTTTGTTGCACTGCTCTTAAAGGAACATGCAGTAGCATTGAGTTTTGAAATTTTAAAATAATTTCATGTTTTTTATGTCTTTTGCTGTAACAAACACAAACAAAGTCCCTGAGTTTCCCCACATTTTGCTGGAGAAACAGAAGAAACAACAGGATTCCTCATCTTATTAGAAGTCTTCTCTTTGAAAGAAACCCCGTGGGAAAAGTTAGGTTCCTCTCAGTATGAAACGCTTTGTTTATCACACTACTCTATTATCTGTGTTCCAATTTGTTCTGTAAGATAACTGCATTTTGTTCCAACTTTGATAATGGCAACTTGTGGTGCAGAGGTTAAGGAGATGAAACGTCTTGTTCTGTTGTCTTTTCTTTTTCTCAGGGAGGTGACGGTGCCTTCCGTTATCATCCTCAACACATCCAACGAGCAGTACTTCATGCCCAGCGAGCTGATTGAGAGCACGGACCAGCTGGTCCAATTCATCAACAGCGTCCTGAACGGTTCTGCACAGGTTAACAACCTCCACTCCTCTCGTCTCCCTCCGCTGCTTTCTGTTTAAGCTTTCAGCTCAGAATAGCCCATTCTCCTTGTGTTGTACCATTGTAATCACCTCAGTGCTCCTCATTAATCACACATGTTGTCTAGCATTGTAAGTCCTAAGACAATTTGCACAGTAAAGGAAAATGTAATCTCCTTTTGCATGTTTAGGTTCTGTTTAGGGCTCTGACCCGCTTGGACAGATTATCAACAAGTCCTTGAAATCAAACAGCCAGATTCCTGCATTGCTCTGTAATGACAACCTTGAGAAGAGATTTCATGGTTCCTTCCTGGTCTACAGTGAAGGCACCAGATGTATCAAACCATAAGCCAAACATCCAGAGGTTCTGTCTTTTTTTTCTGGGCTATTTTTGGCTTCTTAAAACAAACCACCTCCCACATAAAAGGGGAACAGCAGAAACCTGCAGTTTTCTGTCGTCCGGTTCTGGGCAAAGCCTGGGCAGCTTTCAGCTTTTCACATCATGACCATAATGTTTGCCTCTCTCACGGCTGGTTTGGGCTTCATGTGTACGCACGCAGAATAATAGTGGTTGGAAAGTATTCTGCTGTGGGTTTCCAGGGAAGCTTTGAAGAAGGGGAGAATCCCCCTCTATTAATGAATAAAATCTCTGAACAGATTACAGATGGTAAGTTTTGCTTCAGACATAAAAAGATAAGAATGGTGGTCTGTTCCAACTTTCCACCAGTGCTTTTTTTTTCATTGTGGTGCACGACCAGTTTTAGCATTCGAGTCTTCTATACTTGAAAAGCATTTCTTTCTCTTACGCTTCAGTAAGGGAAAGAAATGTTCAAATGGCGTTCTATAAAAAGCATCGTGAAAACTCCTGCATCCATCTCCCTGCAACAGAAGCTCAGTGTGCAACAGCTGCTACCTAAAAATTAGCCTCATGCCCTCTTCCAGCTAATTTACTGAGGTCCTGTTTGGGGCAGAGCTAATTAACTGGACATCCTGATGAATTAGCATCAGCACACATCATTCATTTCTAAGCCCAGATGCTTTTATAGGCAAATGAGGTCAGAGCTTAAACATGGGACACAAACTAAAGCTGGGGACGTTTAGTCATTTTTTTTCCTGAAATACAAATTTCTATTGAAAACGTGTTAATCACATGGCTTATCATGTTTCTGCAGTGTGTAATTCACAAATATGTTGTCAAGAACCACAAACAGACCCCAGGTTTTTCTATCCTTGGAAGAGAGAGAAGAGAAAGAGACTCAGATATTTTGCTGCCGATGGGGGGGTCGCTAAGGCAGGAGCCATAGGACTCCTGCCTTAACGTAGGACTCACCTACCGGGCCGCGATGTGTGTCTCTTTCCCCCTTTGCTGCTTGTGGCTCAATGTTGGCGCACAAGTAACCGAGAGAATCCGGTTACAGGATTTTCAAAATAAAAGTTGCTCCAGACTCGATAATACGTAAAACGGAAATATTTAATTATGTCTTGTGCCGCGGACCGGTACCAATTGGTCCACGGACCGGTACCGGTCCACGGACCGGGAGTTGGGGACCACTGATTTAATGCATATTTTAAAGTCGCAGGTAAATAAAGCAATATGTAAAGTCCTTAGTGGCTTTTCTGTCTTCATTGAATTGTTTTTCTGCAGGCATACGGCGGCGACGGCTTCATCCAGCGGATCAAACGCGTGGCCTTTGATGCCAGGTCCACCATCATGGTAAGATGTTGAGATTTCTGCTGCATGATTGCAGTTGTGGTTTCATTTGTTATTATGAGGAAGAAAATATAATTTCAGAAGTTGTGGTTTTGATGTGAAACCCTTTGGATAAAAGACAAAGAAAAATGGTTATTTCCAGTTATTATTTCTTCCCTCCATTACTTCAGTTTTGTGTGTCTATGAGCCACGGCTTTTCCAAACCATCACTTGGAACTAAACAATCACAGAATTTAGATGTTTATATCTCTTCTTCAACCATTTCATACTCTTTTTTTTTTTTCTATTGGTTTAAGATATTAGTGACAATCACCCTTCACAGCAATATTTTGAGCTGCAGCTCACATGTATTGAGATAAACCAACCATCTGACATTCTTTGTATTCCAACCCATTTTAAGACGTCTCGTTTGGTGCAGAGATCTTAACGCAAAGCAGGTTTTCACCTGAATAAAAACGTTAGCTACCTTTTGTACTTGCCCTTGTCTGTGTTGTAAATGCTATGCAGGGATCATAGAGAGCAGGTAGAAAACATTGCATGGATGCTGGGAAGCAAACAGCAGAGCAGAGACTGGAGAGACTGTGGGAGGAGAAGAGGGACAGGAGGTTGGACTTGATTCTCCTCCCACATTTGCCCTAAGTAGCTTTTTTGGGAGAGCAAGTGTTTATACTACCACGGGTGTGAGAGGAATGTATACACAGCTGTGTTGTAATGCATTACAGTCCACACACCAGTACTTGCATATGGGTTAAACTAATTACTGCTCTCCAACATGTCCTTTATAGAGGAACGTAGAAAAGGAGCCAGTAACATAAAGAACACTTGCTTTAGTCAAATTTAGAAAAGGAAATATTTGCTTTAGTTCCTCCAGGTCATAAAAATCTAAATAATTCTTATTTTTTCAGAGTTAATAGTTTAGCGTTGGTATATTTATATTTAGAGCCCATATCCCTCAGGAATTGAAAATATTTGCCTGAATGCGTGGGAGGACTTTCTCATGGGGCTGCAGGGAGTTTTGATGATAAATTATTCTATGGCCTCGTTTCTTGTGGTGATCCACTCCTAAACCTGACACAATATTTAAAGTGTCTTACATTTATTTAGAAGTAAAAAGGATGGGACTGATTCTCAAGTAAACTTTATCCTAATTTGGAAATACAAGTCTCACATTTTGAAGAGAGAGTTTAGAGGCATAAAAGTTGAGATGTTTGAGCTCCGGTATGGTGTTTTCACAATCAGTGATGATTTAGGGAGCTGTGTCAAAGTCTGCACTGCTTGTCTATCAGGACATGTCGGAGCTCGTCATGCTTCCCTCTGTTGATAAGCCTCTTAGAAATGCTGATTTCATTTTCCAGCAGGATGTCTACCCTCAAAAAGTATCGATATTTTAGGGTTGGTAATTTCAGTGTAATCATGTATTTAAAAAAAATTACATTCAAAGCTTCTTACTTGAATCTTTGTATTTGTGCGTTTCTGGTAAATGTGATGTACAAGCAATATAGTCAAACGGTGATGGATGACAGAGCTGCTTCTCTTAGCCAGCTCAGAGTTAATTTTTGCCTCAAAAACTAATCTGATGGGACGCTGGAAAAGACTATTGTCTGCTAAAAGGAGCTGGCCGATAACCGAAGCTATTCGAGCCTAACAAAACACATTTCAGCAGCACATATGTCCACAAACCTAATGTAGTCGTCCACAGTTACAAGAAGTAACATGAATGAAACTTCAAAGCTGAATGGATATAGTAGCACTTTCACCAATCTGATGGTTGAAAAACCTAAACAGATTAAAAACAGTCAACTTGTTGTTGAGCTCAATAATTTATCACCAAAAAGGTTTTATTTTCCAATAGAAAATGTTCCTTATTTTGTCAATGTGTAATTTTTGACTAAAATTAATTCATTAATTATAGATCCTGCAATCAATTCAATAAATTTTTTTAGCAAGTCTCTCCACTAATACATACATAAACGGACGGTTGTGCCTAAAAAATATTAGCAAACTGGGACAAAACAGTAGAGAAAGAAAGTTTAAAATGACAGTTTTAAGTAATTTTTTAAGGTTAACACTCCTTGTATTAGAAAAACCGATAGGTTGAAATGTATTTATTCAGCCTTGTTTAGAAATTATTTCCAAGGACATTGTAAGGATGTGCCACTATTATCCATCAGTATTTTTGATTAAAGCATGCTAGACATTGGGACCTCCAAGTATCAAGCCAATGTGTAATTAAAGTATATTGAATTGCTGGTGTACTTTATCTGGCGTTCATGTTGATGCCAAAATGCAAAGTAGGATTTGTGGAAATATGTTTGTTGAAAGATCAAGTTTGATTAATTTATATTGCACAACAATAAGCAAGAGTTTTGTTTGGCTTCATCTAGATCAGGGCTGCTCATTACGTCGATCGCGATCGACCGGCCGATCGCGGAAGGTTTTGAGTCGATCTCGGCAGATGACAATCTGAACTCCGCCATGACGCTGAGACCAGCATTTCCTCTTCTGATGAGCTTATCAAAAATATTCACCAAGATCCTAAATGTTTTTAGCTTCATTAAAAAAGAATAAGTATAAAAAATAATCAACAAACGTGTTAGAATTAATAATCTCAGTAATTATTGTTTGAACAAGGTGTTGCCCAATTCAGTGCGTTTCGGTCCTATTAGCAAAGAAAAAAACGCAACTCAACGACCGTGTGACGATCAGAGCAGGAGTTTAAATTAGCTACTCAACCATCGCTGTGTTCATGAGAGGCGTATTAATAATCGAGGAATAAATATCAAGCCTGGAAACCTGATATGTAATGGACTGACTGTTGTTACCATGGCAACCGGTGTGTTTAAACAACAAAGAGACAGAAAGTAAAAAGGTAGGAGTGATTTTGAGTTGATCGTCTGTTCGGGTTGTTGTTCCTTTGTTTACCTTTGCTGTGGCTCATCACACCTGATGTAGTTTCTGATCGTTCAATAAACAACAAACTTGGACTAATTACCTCGTTATTTTGTGAGTATACGTCACAACAAACATCAAATAGGACAAATATATGTCATTAAGTTTTAACAAATTCTACCGCGATAATTATGTAAAATTAAATTAATTAT
>CAEGAF010073636.1:45000-51548 GCA_903067075.1 Micropoecilia bifurca | reverse complement strand
CACAAACAAGTTGACATTTTAATGCAGCACTTTTGGGACTCAGTTTAGAAGAGCGTTAAAAGTTACTGACGCAGAGGGCTGTTGGTTTGAATTTGAAAGAGGTTTTTACGACTACATGTACAGTATTTGTAACTACGTGTCTGTGCCGAAATGTGACAGAAGTGTTTTTATTTGATAATCTATTAGTTCAAGTCTCTTGTAAACATAAGTGCTGGTGAAAACGGTTCTCACAGCCTTAACACGGTTTGCATAGAACTGCTAGAAAATAGTACAGCGGGGGGTTCAGAGCGTGAGGGAAAATTTATGAGAATGAATACTAAACAGTAGTCTTGTGACTGTGTAAGTATTACATTATGTAGTCACTGCAGGAGTCGAGTCTAGCTTGAATTAACAATGTGGCAAAGTATTGTCGCTTCAGTTTGGTTTTCATGAGGTGTTTAAGAGTTACCAGACCAGACAACTCTGTGGGAATAATGGTGTGTAGTTCCCAGAAATGTAAAGTTGCGTTCTAACCAGGCTACAAAAATGACTCGGTATGTTTAAATTATACCTTTGTTTTTCTTCATTGCCTTAAAAGATTGTTCTGATCGGAAAGCTCACAGACACTTTCAATTCTTCATTCATTCTGGGCTTTTCACTGGTCTTTTTTCACACTAAAATGATGATTAAAAACCTTTTAAAATGTAATAAATACAGGATATAAAAATACTGTCCCAAATATTTAAATAGATGGCTCTGAAGGCTAAGCTGACAAGAAGAGTCTTGTTCGTTTCAATTTAGCAATTTTTAGTGAATGCCTGTGCTTTCTCTTTCCATATGTGTAATATTTTATTAGGTAGAATGTGATAAATTAACCAAAACTCAGAACAGCAGGAAATCTGCAGAAGTTATTGAGCTTCTACGGAGGAGAACTGTACATTTAGAGGTCTTTTGACGCCTTTACTAAACAACTGTCAAGCTCTTAAGTTCAAATAATTATATGCAAGTACAAGTTACTCACATGTGTAACAAGGTTTATAAATTGTCCCCCTCAGGTTAAAAGAAATGTCTGCCAAAACATTGCCATGAACTGAGTGTGTGCTGCAAATTAAGAATGTTTTCTGCTCAAAAATGGGCATGCAGCTGCGTACAAACATTTCTCCACCGCCTACAAATGCAAAAAAGATGAGGATCGAATTATTTGAGGACTGTGTTTGGAAGAGACAAGGTGGAGCTTTGGCTGTTACTAACGCTGTGCTACTATCGAGAAAACAGGAGGGAACATCATACAGCCGACCTTGACCACTGAAAATTGCAGGGGTACCTCAAGTAGACAGAATACTAGAGTATTTAGGACCATCTCCAGTTTTTTTTTAAACTTTACCTCAAATCAACAGCTTAGAAACCATGAACCCATTGACAAGTTGACTTAGCAGGTTAACATCAAGCTTAGATACTTCCTTGCCAAAGCCGCAATATCAACAAAGCGTGATCAAATGTTTAGTCAAAATTATAACACAACCTTGCTGATGGCTACTATGTGATTTTTCTACAACCACATAGAAGGTACATTACACCACATATTGGTTGAATAAACAAACAATTATTGTTTTTAAAATTCATTGGTTTTCCCAATAGATTCACACCATTGAGTGAAGTACATAAAACTCTGACTTGAACACCAACTGTTTGCATCAACTTTTATTTATCCATTCCCCCTCCCCCATTTTTTTTTAACTTATGCATGTATGCATCAAAACAGTGCAGGCCAGACAATGGTCATTTTGTAAAGACCGTCACAGCTACGTGATACCACATAAATACAGCCATGAAACCAGCCATAAGGCGAACTAATGTGTCCAAAGTGGCTTAAAAATGTGAAAAAGAACCTGCATAAAATACACAACAAGCATCTATCAGAACAGAGAGGCAGCAAAACAACATTAAAACCATATGGCGGAAAAGCCTGCCCTGACATCAGAAAGTGCTGCATCATCCTGCAGCCACATTTCTTTTTTCCCCTCACAGAGCCTTTAAATGTTATTCTGCTCACAGAAGTCTTACTTATTTCTTCCATTATATTGTTAAGTGGCGAGCTTTCAAAGTTTGCATTTTCTATTCCCTCAAGGTTTCATTTTATCTGACAACAAGCAGGCATAGATTTAAAAACCTAGACACTATGAATATTCATCTGCTCGGTGTTGCCACCTAGATAACACGAGGTAACCTCTTTTAGATTGTCTACAGGCCTTTTTTTTCTCCAGGTTTCCTATTTAGATAATGATGGAGATGCAACACAATACCTGTTTGATTTTAACCTGGGCTGACATAACCTTTAAACATAATAAGAGGTGCTTACCTCTGCAGAAAAGGCTCCCCCTACCCTCAGGCTGGATGTTCGCAACTTAAGTGCTTTTAATAATGATTTGAAACCATCAAAGAGGGCTGAGGCAAGGCTTCTGCACATTATTCATGCAATAATCCTACAATTTTTTATACATAAAATGGAAAAGATTACACAGAAAATTAAGAAAATATTCATGCAGCTTCAAATATGGAACCTGCAGAGGGACGAGTGAGTCTGAATGGAAGGCAAGAAAGAAAGGAAATAAATTAAGGAAGGAACAAATAAAGGAGGCGAGGAAAGGAAACGTGGATGTTTGAAAACAAGGAAAGAAGAAAAAAGAGGACAAGAGAAGGTAATAGATAGAAAACAGAGAGGAAACAATAAAGGAAGAACACAAGACCCACTGGACACAATGGAGAATGAAGAACAGACGAAAGAAAGGAAAGGAATGAAAGATGGAGAAAGGACAGAGATAAGAAAGGAGATAACGAAGAAAAAAATACATTTAAAGGAAAGAGACAACTACTTAACATGAAAAACAGGTGCATGGGAGACAGGAAGGAAGAACAGAAGGAAACAAAGACCGGAAGAATATTGGTCAGAAACTGGATGGAGCCAGGGAAGAAAGGACTGAAGGTTGAAAAAAAAGAAATTCAGTAACTACATAAAAAGTTTGAGGTACAAGGAAGGAAACAAAAAAGGCAGGAATGACGCAAGGTAAAGGAAATACTTGGACTTAGAGAGAGAGAAGGACACACAAAAGGAAAAATTAAACCAATATAAACGATGAGCACAAGAAAAAAAATAAAATGAAGAAGGAAGTCATAACATAAAGAAAGGATGTAAAGCAAAAGAATCGAGGAAGGAAAGGACACAAGGACGGAAATAAGTACACAAATAAGAAATAAAACCACCAAAAAGCAAGAGCATTCATTGAGGGAAGAGGTAGGAACCAAAGGTTAAATTAAGGACAATAAGAGGGTAGGGAACTTAAAACTGACACAATGGGAATTGGAATAAAGTCTAGAAATAAAAATATTATTCAGAACTCTTGCTTCCTTTTCCTCCCCGTACTTATCCAGACCTGATAAATACCAAAGTCAAACTCCAAGCTATTACAGACAGTGCAGGAACCCTGGTACAAAGGAAGCTGACCTTGGAAACACGGGCTCGTGTCTAAAAGTTCATTGAAAAGCGAAGAATGTCGGCTCACACTCAACACAATTTAGCTGTGAAAGGCGGAGTTTAGCGGGAGCCAGGTCCCAGCCTTCACACCGAAGCGTTCTTTCACTCCGCAACAAAGGCGCACAAGCACAAGGTGCTATTTCTGGGGTGACTTTAATGGATATCTGAGCGATCAGAGTGCTCTTACTTGATGTTGTCCAGGCAACCGGAGTCTGGTTTCAGAATGGCTGTGTGATGGAACATCTTGTAGAGAGCGATGCCCAGGAAGATCACGTTGAGCTAGAAGAGAAAAAGAGAGAGAAAGGTGATGGTGGGGGGGTGGGGGGGGGAGTCAGGGAATGAAGCTGGTCCATTTCATGTCCCGGTCCCATTCATTTTAAATCGGGGCACTTTGTAGCACAAAGCCGGAACACTGTAGCCAGACTTGGTTTTCCACTTTGCCAAACAGAGCGCAAAATCCCCTGAAGCCCTCCATGGAGGTAAAACAGACAGCGAAACGAGTCTCTCTCACACTCAGTTCCCCTCACAGGAATACTGCTTTCTTTTTTTGCATAAAAAAAAGAGAAAGAAAACAAATAAACATACCAACTGTGGTGCGTGTCATTAATTCTCTCTTTGTCAGATTGTGATCACAAGAAACGGAAAATGAGCCAATTGCAGGCACAGCGTGAGCGAGGTCTGTTTAGAGAGACTCCTCAAAAATTACAGCAATTAGTCGGATGGAACATGGTTTCCTCCTGGAAACAGGTGACACTCGGCTCACATGAGCCCAGATTAAACAAAGAATTGAAACAAAATAAGTAAAATGCCACTACTGTGATTCCTAGAGGTCAGAATTGGACCTGAACCCAGTGATATATTTGTTTGTGTTTGTAATCATGAAGATGGGGTGGGGGGGAGGAAACAAAGGAGAAAGTAGTAATGTGAGCGCTTACTCCTTTTCCTGATGCGTAGAGCTGCATTGCACACAATGACATGTGACAGTCACATGCCATTAGATATATATGACTACTGATAGGATTAGGATTGATCAATCTTTTTTTTACAATCTGATATGCAGATCCTGGCAAAAATATGTCTACACCTAGGGCTTTTTAATATTTTTGCACATGATAACGCTCAAATTTCGACACAGTGGTGACTTGATTTTGTCAGTGAAACACAGCAGGTGTCTGCAGCCTTTGGCTCCACCCCCACCTGTTGCTTCTGGATGCTCTGACCAAAAAGGATGGCGAAATAAACACATATTTTGATATCAGGAAGTCAGATTTGAACACGTTTGTTGTTTTGCAATATCTGCTCAAAACGTCTCACAAATGAACGACACTAATGCTGCACATGATTTGTTTTTCTGTCAGGCTTTCACTATCCCACAGGGATGCAGGATATGCACTTTTTTATTATTCGAGTGGAGTACTTGGTGTTTATTGATAAAATAAATACTTCAGAAAGCATATTTTGTCCCTCATTATAAAAGTTGTATTATCTTCTTTAAACTTTGTGTGTCCTTTTAGACAGTCTATGCAGTAAAGAGGGAGATGAAGGAAACCGGATCAGATGAGTTAAAGCATTAAAGAGTCACAGTCTGATCGATTCCTTGCCACAAAGCACTGCTGCAATAATTTAAGGAAAAAGGAACCCCAACCTAGTACTGAATGCACAAACACTACATATTTCTCAGTATGACAATGTTACTTCTTTTTTTTATCCTTTTTTATTGGTCAAATGTGATATTAAGATTCTGTGAGAAACATCATTTTGGTTTAAACCACTGAAACAAATTGAGATGAAACTGTTCGATCAAAGTAAAAAGTAGCATCAGCTTCATGTAAATTTTCAGCAACACATCAGCCTCGCATCTGATTGAAAGCAGCTGGATCGATAGATGCCATTCTGGACGGAGCGATGTGCAGTCTTGGTTGGGACAGACACCAAAAAAAAGAAACCCCCCACACCCCAAAAACAAAGCGTGTGCCCTCCCTGCATAATGCATGCGTATCTGCAGCCACGGAGCGAACTGTGTGGCTGCGAGCAGAAGATGGAGAAAGGGTAGTGGAGTACAAGTTGGAACGGGAACAAAATCAATCATAATCGCGGTGCGGATTACTCCAACACTGCTTACAGAGCAGAGTTCGCTCTCTCTTTGCTTCTGCGGATCCGTAATGGCGCTCTCTCAGCTCCCCTCCGAAATTGTCTTAGCCAGTGACCGCGGCGCCGTGACAAGCTGGGATATATATCCTCTACGCCCCTCATTCATTTTTCTGCATGCCTCCATGCCTCACTGGTGGCATGTGCGCTCGACGGAGGAACCAGGGGGCGGGGGGGAAGAAAAGATCTCTGTGGACCATTTAAGTAGCGACCCGCGGGCTAAGTAGGGTTAATGAGCTGAAGGGGAAGGAGGTTGGTTATTAGAAGAAGGGACTGAAGCTTACCATAATTATCAAGGTTGCAGGTCCTATGAAACTCCAGATGAAGTATGTATCCAGGCGAAGCCAGCAACTGCAAAAAGAGAGAAAGAACAAGAGGTGAAGGGGATTCAAAGTGAAGTGAAGGGGACAGGATGGGGAGCATGAACAGGAAAAAAGTGAAGGGGGTTCGGGGGGTAGAGATATGATGTTACAGCTTTATACTCCAGCTCAAGGGGTTATACATCAAGTCGGACGCTGGAGTGACACAGAGAAATAGGCACTTCAAAACATGCTGGCTTAAAGTGGCTTATAGAATTATAACCATCATCTAAAATCTGGAGGAGACAAAAAACCCCTCATAATTGTTACTTGAAATAAAAGAAAAGACAGTGAGCAGAATTAAGCTCCTTTCTGTTTCAGTTTGTAGGGTTAAAGGGCAAATTATCGTTCAATTAGTCTTCAACTGAATCCTAATTGTATCACTCCAAAGGAATTGGATTGACCTTATATTCTCACTGACGTGTCCTACATGTCTGCGTTAACTGTGATTACTCTGCGGGAGCCGCCATTATGGCATTGATAATATAATAAAGTGGTCCTCTGACCTCACGCGTCGCACAAACAATACG